>WBNO01025047.1:0-22880 GCA_013400575.1 Peucedramus taeniatus
GAAGGAAGGAAGGAAGGAAGGCTTTGAGACAGGAGGAGAGGAGGAGATAGAGACACATAATGTCATATGATTCCCATGCCTTCAGTGCCATGAAATTGGTAAATTTTCTCAGACTCGATAAGACATTTCAAGCTTCCAAATGTGCTAGCATCATCTGGCTAGCTGCCAGATGATTAGCTTACTGCCATTGGAGAACAAAAATGGCTTTCATTTGCAAAATGGTGTATGACCAAGCAATTGCTTATGGTTATTACATGACCACAGTGCACTTCCCACACACAGAGCTGCACTGCAGCATGGGTCTTTGCACCACAAAAAGAAGTCTTGTGTATCTGAGACATCAACAGCTCAGCTTACATTAGGTATCACTTCCTCTGCAGTGAGGCTTCTGTGGCTTTTAATATCAGGGCTGAGATGTTTTCAGTTTTCAGCCTTGGACCCTTGCTCTCAACTGTGCAGACAGGTAGACTAAACCAGATGAGCCAATGTGGGCAAAGTGTTCTTCCACGCTCACCTCTGACTATGGTTTTCCTGGCAAAATTGGAGGATGCAGTCATTGAGATCTATAAGCCACTGATAAGGATAGAGAGTGTGTGGTGTGAGGGAGCAGTGCCTTCCCTGCCTCTCTTTCCAAAGAGCAGCTGCCCCTAGAAATACATCTGCAAAGTATTTCAGAAGAGGCAGTTCTCAGCTTGAACACCACTGCCAATCAAGCTTGTCAGAAATAAGCTTTTAGTCATAGAAGCAGAACTGAAGAAGAACATCTCTCCCAGTTTTCCTTCCAAAATATCTTGTTGAGATAGATAGAGAACCACAGCTCTCTGTTTACAGGTGAGGATAATGACTGCTGATCTGATATTCGATGATTAGCTGCATGCAACTAGGAAAAAACTACTGTAAAATATAAAGAAATAATAATTTTTATTGAAGGGTGTTTTATTCCTTATTTTAACTGAGGAACCCAGTTTATATTCTAGAACAGAAAAATATTCATTTCTATTCTTATTTTAGACACGTTTTAGGGTTTTTTTCCCTTTTCCTTCCTGTTTGAAGACCTTTCCTTACTTCAGCTGCTGAAGGAATTCAGCGATTGATTTTCTTCATCAGCTACCATTACCACAGGTAAACAGATGCGGTTAAGAATTTCACCAAATTAATGTTGCAAAGCAAATGCATAGGTTCGTCTTTCATCTCATATTTTGTCAAGCCTAAACAAGAGAGTGCTCTTGTGAAATGAAACCTGCAAGACTGAGATCACAGAAAAGGTAAAACCAAGATCCACAGTGACTCTAGATTATACACAATATAAAGGATAACAACCAAACATTTAGAAAATGATGATAATTTTTAGAAATATAATTTACTTACAGAGTCAGGGTTTTTTGAGGAGATACAAGTAATGTGTTAACTTTTGTGTGTATTTTTGACCAGATTATAGAAGAAAAGTTTTTCAGGGAACAGGGTGAGAGAATTTTCTGCCTTGTGAGGAACTTGGGCCTCTCTGAGATCATCAATAGTCCTCAGAGGTAGAAATAACACCTTCTGTGGGGCTTTTTTATTTTTCTGGTGCAAGGGTGACAGGGTCACCACCAGTAGGCAGGAGATGAAAGCAAAGATTTTTGGGGAATGGATCTCATGGGAAAAGGAGAGGAAAAATAATGGCTTAAAAATATAGCTCATTCCCAATCTGGAGTTTCTCACGTGTATTTTAACTTTGCTTTCTGGAAGTATAGTTTGCATGAAAATGGCTTGGGCCCCTGTAGCACTTGCTTTGCACAGACACTATTTTCTGAAATTTAACTCCCTCTTTGTTTTCTGACTTGTTAGGATCTAGATGCTACAAGTACCATACTCCTGAAAGGAGGCATTGAACAGTATGCTATACAGACCATATAATGGCATTATGTCTAAGAACTTAAAAAAAAAATTACCTGCAAAAAGTGCTTAAAAAACAGAAAGACTTTTCACTTCTCTGGAAACAAGGAACTGTACAGCTGAGAGAGACCTAGATGACAGGAATCAAGTTCAAACTGCAATATTCTCAAAAGCTGGCGATGTTTGGATGAAGAACTTTTCTTTAGAGCACTGCTACTGCAGTGAATACTGAATTTAGCACCGCAAACGCAATACCAAACTCTCTCAAATGTCCTTTGGATGCAGTCTTGGGCTGGGCACATCTCTGCTGATCATCTCTGGCAAAACATGAGGATATCAAATTTGTGCCTGATGAACCTCATGTTGATTTCTGCCCTCTACTGGGAGTGAATCCAGAGGCACTCACACAGTGACAGCAAACTGAAAATGTCATTGGTGATAGAAAAATATCTCCTTGTGCACACACATGGGTGATGCCACTTATTTTATGCTTTTGAGACAGTTTCACCTGTTAAACTGCTAATTTGGATGATGATACAGGAAATGAAATAGCTGTGGAATTGTAGGTCTGAAACACTTTTGCAAAAGGATTTTGCAAAGGAGTGAGGATTTTAAGATTGTGGGTGAAGAATAAAAAAACCCCAAAACATCACATTGTGTAAATTTTACAGTCAGTAGTGCAGTGTAAATTTGTTTCTTTGGGCCCTAAATAAGGGGTGTGGCAGTCACAAGGGTCACAGAAGCAAATAGCTATCCTTTCCTGCTAGACTGGCATTCAGGGGACAGCTATCACAGGCTTACCAGTGACTGCCAGATTTCTTCTAAGTTATGGCTATCATTATATGGCTGTATTGGCTTGTTGGTATGTTGTTCTGCTTGAGAATGGAAGACAGTGGTTTGTTGGAGAACTTTGGGAAAAAAGGCAACTAAACATGTTCAGGAATAAAGAACTGTGAGAATATAGATGAAATTATGAATGACACTGTAAAGTTAAGTATGAATGAATGGAGCTATTACAAAGAGAAAAACCTTGTATGAAAGGACAAGAAGGCATTGTATGGTGCAATATGTTCTCATGGTATAGTCAACTCAAGTGAGAATCTCAGTCCCTTTCAAGATTTCACTGATAACCCCTTCTCCTTGACCATTAAAGGGTTTTGCATTGCAAAACTTGTAGACTAGTAGCTGTAACTTCTGGTTATTTCTCCCTCTTTTCTCTATGTTTTGTCTATGCGGAATGCTGGGCCAGTGTTACTTGGTGGGTATTTTTTTCTAAACAATTAAATCAATATAGAACCTCTAAATGAGAAGAATGGACAATCTATTACTAAACCAGACCTCTGTGTTTGAGTCTTGCTTATATTCTGCTTTTTTTCTTTTCTTTTTGTGCCATTTCTACCCATCAGCCTAAGGAAGCAATATACACAGAACAAGACTGTGGACTTCAAGAACAAGTATTCACTGCAAGGAAATTTTCCCAATGAAAGGAGCTGCTGAAAGAACAAAGAGCTGTAATGCATTTTCCTATTAACTTCTAATGAACATTATGAGTATTTACATATAAGAGGATTTGTGTCCTAATAAATGTAGTATGCTGCCAAACAGAAGAAAATAGCAGTTTTTCATTTGAAAGTTTGAGTTGGTATTTCTTGCGCTTTATGGAAGCTTAGGGATTTCCTGTTAATTACCATGCCCCGCCTTGAACAAGCTACAGGTTTTCCCCATTTTGTTAGACTGCCTTTCATTCTTTGTGGCTCCTCAGACTTCTTTCTATCAGCCCTTGCAGATGTGAATTCTCTTGTAAGAAGAGTGGAGAATTTCAAAGCAATTAGGAGGTGTGTGGTTAACCTTCGGGAATCTTCACAACTGGTGTCACTTAGCATTACCTAAACAGCTTCGGGGTAATTAAGCCAGTACTTCTGTTTTTCTGGTTTTGCTTCTGCTGCTTCTAAGTTTAAAATCTTAATTGGAAGCTTTATGTTTTCTGAGCTGGTAGCAAAATACACATTTAAGCTAGTATATGTGCAATGAACGGGCTGGAGAGGTAGGCAGGGAAGCTGCCGCGATGGCTTGTGGAAAAACTTCAGGCCCAACAGAAACCCACAGCATACTTTCCAAAAGCAAAACCCCAGTAAAACCTCACTGGATTCGTGGTGTGATTTAATTTCTTCCCCTCCAAGCTTCATGAAGGCAGGGGAGCTGGTGACTCAGTCTATCGCTGCCTGCCGAGCCGTCCCGCAGCCCTCACGGTGGTGACAGGGAGGAGCCGGGTCTGAGTCACGCTCTGAGCTTCTTCGCAGCATCAAGCTGTGCTTCAGGAGGAGCCTTGTGCATCTCAGCTCCCCTTCAAGTGTGTGTTCTCATCATTTGCAGTTGTGTCAAATGCCTTTTACGAGCTGTAATTTTTACCCTGTTCCCAGGGAGGGAGGGAGGTGGCTGCATTACTGCATCCAGGCTTCACCACCTCTAGTGAGTGCAAATGAGGGGTCAGCCACAGTTTGTGTTAAACACCAGCGTGTTCCTCTCTGTCCCCCATTTTAGGCCAAGGAAGGCATGTGCGCATTTCACAGCCCTGTGCCCAAACCTTTGGTCAGCAGCCAACCCCCTTCTCACCAAACTGCGGAACATTTCTAGCTTATGCTCCCCACACTTCAGCTGCTGCTCCACGAGTCTGGTATTGACGCAACTGTCAGCTTAACCCTGAAGAGGAGACACTGCCTTGTTAAACTTCAGCTCATTTCACTTTATCTAGAACAAGCACTGTCCTTGCCAGTTTTGTTTTTTTTCTCTCTCCACTCTTCACCTCATCCCAAAAAGGACTGAAGAGGAATTCATTTCCAGCTGTGCAGGAAAAGAAAGAGAAAAAAAGAGCAAAACAATTTGCAGCGCAGCCAAATTTCAATTGAAAGACAACATTGCCTTTACTGAGCTGTAAATACAGATGACATGCTGCTCTTTTATGAAGGAATGGGGAAAGAAAAAGCATAACTCCATCAAAATAAGTAAAGATATCTGCAATATCATGAATTTAACAGCATTTCACATTAGAGTATAGAGAATTCTGAGCCCAAGAGCTAGAAGATGAAAGGGCTGAAGCAGGAGGAAATTGCCTCCACTTCTGAAAAGACCACTACATTGCTAATAGACTCCTGGGCAAAAGCTTCTTTATTGCACTGGGGTTAGAGGAAGTCCAGTCTTAAGAAGATGGGACTCAGGATACAGCAGTGTCATAAGAAAAGGGAGCTAGTGGAAAGGTATATGCTGATTATCAACAAGATGTGAAACAACACTGTAGAAAACTGCTGTGCACTTACAGTTGTAATTTTTCCCTGAATAAACGTACAGCCTAATTCATTCAGATTTATACTGAGCTCTGCCTGACCTAAAACTGATGCCTTTTTTTCCTTTTCCAACTTTTAACCATGAAAATTCAGAGTACAGCTAGCCCTCATTTCAACCAGGTATTTCTCTCTACTCCTTCGTTAGGATCTACCCTAGCACAGAGGGTTCTTGGCTTAGGATTTACATGCCAATTGGGGATTTTACCATCGTTCAGAGCTCAGATTCCTAATCTGTGGTTCAAGGCAATATGCAGGACTTGGAGTGATATCACTTCAGTCAAAAACTTTCCTTCTGGTCGCTAAACTGGAACCATCATTCCTTTTTGCTGCTCTCAGTCTATTGTTCCACATGCTTTGTTGGTACCTCTGTCCTGCTCGGGGTCAGAGGCATCTCCGTAACACAGACGTGAGAAATGTTCATAGTTTTTATGCCGAGGTCAGCGCGCAGGTGCAGACAGACCCCAATGGCCATGGCTTGACTAAGTGTGTGGGAGCCAGTGCATGGCTGTGCCGCACTGGCTCTGAGGGCCACCCTGCCTTTGGGCAGGAATCCCTCCTACCTGTGGGGGCAGATTTATGTCTCTGCTTCCAAACAAACTTCCTTTCTGTAAGACAGCCCAGTTGCCAGAAAACCACACGTGGCCATGGCTGAAATACCAGGAGTGTGATTCTGTCTCAGGGATTTGCTGCCTTCACGCTGAGCTCCAGCTGTGCTTTCATGGCAGATGACATCAGCAGCACTCCTCAAGACCAGCATATAATATTCTCAAAGCAATGCAGAAACTAATTAATTCCAAGTATGCCCTTAGTCTTATAACACAGGCTTGTATATGCCTTTACTTTTGCACATGCAGGAACCGAGCCTTCTTCTTTCTCCTCGTCCTAAGTTGTCTTGAAGTAACTAACATTAAATAAACTTGCAAGGTTGTATGTATTCCCTACAGACTGCATGACATTTTTGCAATGTGGGTCTCATTAAGATCAAATGGGCAAAGGGAATAGCAAACCTGGCATTGAGTAATAAAACAATCATGACAGTCCTTGTGTAAGTCAAAGCTTTTAGAGAAATTTACCACCAAATTTAACATTTCAGAAAGTGTCCTTTATTTTCACATGTACAATTATAGCACTTCATCGATTCACATCCTATCTCATACTGAATACAAACTAAAAGGGGCACCTGAAAATCAGCAGACATCAGTCTCATCTCAGTCCTGCAGCTTTCTGTCAAAATTCTATAGGGTTGGTAAATATTTTCAGAAAATTCAGCAATTCCTAGATCACACCATAAAAAATAATCCCCATTGAGACTATATCTCTTTTAGAGCTTGTTTTAGATCCAAATCAATTTGAACAACTCTTTAGAAAAGTTAAATATCTCACAAAGGTGTTATATCTCTTTTGACACATATAAGAGTGTAAGTAAGAAATGGATTGGGTTAGATTGATAAAATTTCACCAGAAGAACTCTGTGGTGCTGTGATCCTGACCTGATTGCCTGTCATCACAAATGGTAAGTTTTGCACCTTTTCTAGAGTACTGTACACAGCCCTGAGCCCATATCCGCTCATGAAGTTGTTTCTTGAACTTCACAGGCTGTGCATTGCTGCTGCCATGTAGCCTTTGTAATGATATGCAGCAGTGGGCAAAAGTGGTTAATGAGTGTACTCATTTTGAGTGTACTCAAAATTCAAACTGAAAATGAAAAGAAAAATAACTATTTTACATTATTGTTGGGGTTTCTTTCCCTGTGTTTTTTTTTTTTTTTTCAATTTTATCAAATTGAGTTGTATTTCTCTTGTTTGTCCTCTGTCTCATGCAGCTGTTTGCTTGAGGCTACACTGAACGAATGAACATGAATGAAGCCCCAGGAAACGCATTTTTACAAGGTTTCTACTGTTCACAGTGGTGAAAAAAAGCTTAAAATGTGAGTAAAGCAATTGCTGCAGGGTTAGCAACTGTAAAAAAAGAGAAGGGAAGTCACTACATAGTACCAAAAGTGGTTGAGGGTGTTTTCTTCTAATCTAGCTGTTCTGAGGCTTTTTTCAGGATTTTGTGGTGTTTTGGAATGATGTCTGCTGCAGCAGGTTGGATAGAGTGACACTTGAAAAATCTGGGGAGACCGAAGGAACAGATCAACTGGCATCTGTTTTACTTGCCTTCTAGTGTCTCAGACTGTAGCCACTCAATTAAGAGGGAGGGTTCTTTGCACGAGGCCACTGATTCCCTTCCAGTGCAGAAACAGCTGGAAGGGCACCCATCCGCATGAGCTTCTTTTGAGGGATGTGAGGTGTGTGCTCCTGGCCTGTTGCACAATGTAATTAGTAATGGGGTAATATTGGGGTAGCCATTAGCACTTGGGGCCGTGGTGGTGTTGGTGGTGTTGGACTGACATCATGCTGACACCACGACAGGTAACATGCCTTGATGGCAGTGACTTTTTCAAGAAAAAGTATGTGATTGACAGCCTCATCATCCAGCACTGGTCTGCGGTAATGAGGCACAGCTTCTTGGAAACTCTTGCAACTCTTGAATTCTTGGGGGGTTTTGTTGGCTTTTTTTATTCCTATTTTTTTCATGATGGGCAACATAATTTTCCAAGGACTTGTTCCATTTCCACCTCGCCTTGTGTGTATTCCCAGGTTGGGACTTTCCTTTAGTCAGAGTGCCAAAAATGCCTTTGCTTAAGTAAGAAATTACCACTGAGC
This sequence comes from Peucedramus taeniatus, assembly GCA_013400575.1. NCBI lineage: Eukaryota > Metazoa > Chordata > Aves > Passeriformes > Fringillidae > Peucedramus > Peucedramus taeniatus. The sequence goes on from WBNO01025047.1 coordinate 7,925, forward strand.
ACAGGGGAGTCTGATCCCGCAACTGCTCAAGCAGCCCCAGGAACACCAAAGGCTTCTGTATGATGTAGTGCAAAAAGCCTCTCTCCTTTGCACTGGATTTACCAATAGTCTCGTAAAAAGCCACTGTCAGATGTTTGAACTACAAGACACAGCCCAAAATTACATCTCTCATATGCAGGTAGGTGGTGTAGCATTTGTCAGCTTTGTAACGCTCATGATTGAGCCTGACAACAACCACCATGCCATTAACCATTTTTGAAATGTTGCCTCCAAGCGGATGATGAGCAGAACAAGTGGGAGCTGTGTCACCTATGGATCTAGAAGTGACCTCCTTGTCGGTCACAAGGAAGCAGCAGCAATGGTCTAAACATCTGACATACACAACACCACAAAGCATAGCAGGGATTCAAGTGGGTAATAGTATGGAAAACGTGTTAAATATTTCTGGGCTCTTAGGGTACAGTGGATGCCTGTCTGGGTTTAATACAATTTAAGAGGCAGACACTCCAAAATTAGTTACCATCCCTTTTATTTTTAACCACTATCCTTTTTACCAATAAGGAGTGACCCCTGCGATGACAAAAACTCCCACTTCCCCCAAACAACTGGGAACTGGGAACAAGGACCAAACAAAAAAGAAAAGCTGGAGTCCAAAACCAGGGAAATGCCCCCCAGAGGCTGTTGTGGTGGCTGTTGGTGGTGGCTGTTGGTGGTGGCTGTTTTCTGTCAATCTCTCTGTTGACAAACTGACAGAGAGGCTCTGGTGTCTGGAAGTCAGGAACAGAAGAACTCATCCAATGCCCAGTGTCAGCCTCTCTGCCTCTCCCTTGGCCAGCTGTGGTTCCGAGCTGTGGTATGCTGCAGGGGAAAGGAAATGTTCCCACTGAGCACTGAGGGATGGCGGCCGTGTCCTGAATGGCCCCAGCTCCAGGCTGCTGACAGGGGTTGTGGAATCTGCCTGAAACAATTCAGCATTGTGAAGTTCAGCCTCTTGGGGTGCTACTCAGAGACCTGCCTGAAGCAAGCTGCTTGGGAGCCCAGAAGGAGGAAAAACGGGCTTGTGCCTTGCATCATCCCAGCTTCCCCACAAGAATGAAAGATAAAGGCAGGAGAACTCCTGCTTGAGCAACCCTGACCTTAAAAAAAGGTCCTGGCATTTCCCGAGCGCCACAATTCCCTTTCCAGCCAACAGGCCTTAAAGAGACAGTAAAAATTTTTACTGTCGTAAAAATACTGCGTATGACATAGCACAGAGATATATGGAATACAATAATGTTTTGAGTTATCCAGTACAGTCCCAAATTTGATAAAGTATTCATTGCATTCAACAGTTCAAGTGCAGAGCTAAGTGATCTCCATGGGTTTATCACACTTCTACCCTTATATTATCTTTTAATTCCAAATCCATTATTTTATGAAACTCTTAATTGGTATTACACACATTGCATTATCTTATGTTCAGTCTTCCAGGATTGCAAACAAAGAAGGTTATGCTGTTTATTTAACTTCAGCTAGGCTTACATCCTGCTCTCTGCTTTTTTTTTCTTTTTTTCTTTTTTTTTTCCTTGCTGATGCTACTGGTTTTGGTTTTTTTTTCCCCTGGAATCTTATTTTTTAAATTAAAAGAATGTATTAAATGTATTCAATATATTTTTTCTAAAATAATGCAGAGTATCTAAAGAATGCTAGAGTAGTTATTTTCATACACTTCCTTCTAAAACTTCCATTGTAATTGGAACATGCTTTGAACCACTTCTGAAGTTCCTGTCTAGTACTTTCCCCTTTGAATATTTTATACAATTTCTTTCATTGTTTCCTTCCTCAAGTGCTATCAGGCAGGCTTTTAAGTTAGAGGTTGCTGTAAATAAAATGCCTTGGTATTTCTCAAGGGAGGAGAGTGTGTTACCATGCTTGTACTGCCCTTGTGCTGGAGCACACCTGTACTACCAGCAAGTGCTCAATGGATCTGCTGTGGTGGGATGTATCACAGAGCTGAGACCAGGCTGAAGACTTTTCCTGTCGTTAAGATATATATACAGTATCAAAATGCTGCTGGCATAGATCATTTAGGTAAACAGACAATCTCCATATTTTTTTTCAAAGAAAGATACATTCTACAAGGCACCCTGGAAAATATAGTGATACAGCCTGCATTAGCCAACCTGACATATATTCTAAGTGATTTCAGTGAGCGTTACTCATGTCTGCTCTTCATTTTCTGGGTAATATTATAACTAACATAATAACATGTAAGTTCCATCTCAGTATCCCTTGACACTGTTTCCAGTAACTCACTCCGGGCAGGTACGCGCTTTGTGAATCCCTCTACTCCAGCTCCATGCCATTGCCTATGGTTTCACCACCATAGGCAGGCCAACTATGAGCAGACCTCAGTGATACTGAAAAGATATCTGGGCCATCTGTAAAGTGTTGTATTTGGTTTGATGCACTTCTTGCTTGGATTGCAGATAATATTTGCAGGCTTCTGCCCCTCTGTACTGGAATCATCTTCTGCCTTTTTCATACAGATGAACTATTGTGTCTAAGGCATGTGCAGTTATCTCTCCACACAAAACACGCAAAGGCAACAGAGAAGTTCTAAAACATCGCAGAATTAATTTACAGTCTGATGTCAATCTGTGAAGTCTGGCTCAGTAAGAAATGCTTAAGGAAAAAAGCAGAGAAGATATAAAAATACCCTGCGTTTGAGCTGCCACAAAATCAAAAATGGATGAATAGTTTTGCTGAAGTTCAGAAGCAGCATCTGAAGTGGATCAAACACAGACCTGTTGTTAGAGACATAGCTCATGCTCTTTTCAAAACATAAGTTGTTGCTTGCATTGCTGTGATGAAAAAAATTAGGTAAGCTTGGTGGTTCCTTAACTTTCCCATGGAATTTTTTGCTTGTCTAAAGCTGAGTTTGCAGTGAATCTCAGAAATCCTGGCTAGGCAGGGGTCGTAGGTCTGGAGTAATTGCTGATTGTAATTTGCTGAAAAGCCCAAGGACAGAGATTCTTGAAGTTACTAGCAGCATTCAGTTACATTATAATTCCACATGACTGAGTTCCATCTAGAAGTTTCCTGAGATTTCTGAACAAATGTTCATTAAGGACTCTGATAATATCATATAATTTTAAAGAAATCTGCACACTAGTGGTGCTTCTTCATTAAGACATGGAATGTTTTGTCCCCTTGTAGGAACACAAGGTAAGCTGCTAAAATAAAAAGAAGACCACCATAGTGATTGAAGAGACCAGTCACTTTCACAAACTGCCTGACAGGATGGAACCCAGCAACACCCCAAGTCTGGAAAACCTCCTGATTTATGCTGTGGAAATCCGCATACATTTTATGATGCTAACCAAAACTTCATTGCCTCAGAGGCAGACAAGCACCACTCCTAGCTCTGAGAGAGTCTACAGGTTCCTAGTCTAATCCTGACCAACAGTGGTCCAACCTAGTGTTTGAGAGCTGCTTGAGGCTCATTGTGCACTCCTCTGTACAGGTAAGACAACGTTGGCTACAGCTCCCTCCTCTCCTGCTTTGCTGCTGCAGCTCGGATTTCATTCACTCTCAGGTATTTCTTCCCCACTCTCCCAGATCCTGTAACTTTCCCCAGCTTTTTGAGATTGTGGGCTTTCAGCCCTTCAGCACCTTCACTCACTCTAAACACTGTAGCCCTTTTTGACACCTGAGGGAAGTCACTGAGGGAAAATACTGCAGTGGCCTTGCCGTTGCTTCCCTACAAAGCAATGAAACCACACTTTACTTCCTACTGCCTCTCAAAGCCACTTCATCAGCTTTGCTAGGTCTCCTGTGCTACCTCCTAGGCAGGCTTCATGTCTCAAGTTTTTGGATGAAAATGAAAATTATTTCTTCCCATTTCTTTAACACATGCACAAAATAACTGATGATTATATCTTTTGTTACCTCTTTGAAGGTTTATATGCAAATGCACCTTCTCTAAATTAAGCACTCTTAGTTGTCTGCAGGAGAAGCTAGGTAATATTTTCAAACTTTCTTGTGGCTTTTGTTTGTCTCTGTCTTTCAGAAAGTGAGGAAGCAAATGCACATTCCTGCCAAGGCTTCCTGATCTTCAGGTAATTTGAGGGATTTGTCCCCCAGCTGAATCTGTTTAGTTCGAAGTGTCTTCTTTCACTGTTAACACCTTCTTCAACCTCTCCTGAAAATGCTTGCATATATAATCATTTAACTGCACTGACAGTGCAGTTACACAGGTTTGCTTTTATGGAGAGGAAAAAAGTCATTGCTGTTTGCCAAAAAGAGTTTAAATGCACCCACTCTTCACAGAAATAGGGCCACTAGTCCAGGAAAAGAAAATCATGCAGTAGTTATAATGACAAATAGACAGTAAATATCACTGTCAAAGCCATCCTTATCTCCAAAGGGATGTCTCTGGCTAGCAAAAATTCAACTTTCATGACCTCTTCCTTCTGTCTTTTTTGTAGGTAAGCAGCTGGTTCCAATTACCCTGCAGGAATGCCGACCTCCAGATGGGATGGCGCAGAAGTGAATGTGCCCTATGAAACCTGCAGCCTTAATGAAGGAGGGAAAGGAGTGTCCTGCAAAGATCATTGAATAATAATGACTGATGACCCATTTCCTATGTACATGATCTATCTGGAGACATTGTCTGATAGGCTTGTGTTTTTTCAGCTTCCCTTCTAAAAAAATGTGTTTCAGAGCACAGAAGCCGCTGGACTGACTCAGGGAGAATGTATGCTACACCTCTGTAGCCTCCTCCAATATGCATTAAAAATATTTTAAAAAAATACAAACTTCACTTCAGAAATGACTGCCTAGAGGCGAAAATGAATCCCTTCTCTTTCTGTGTCCCCTCCCAGGCATTAAGAGTTCTATAATCTTGTTGGCATTACCCTGTGCCACAGACACAAAATGTCTTTAATTATGGAAGTGGAACATTAATTTCCACACATGTTTAGCTTTTAGTCTGTTGTTTTGGTTTCAGACATATAGGAAAGCTTGTGTGCCTGTCACCTGATCTGTTTTTTGGTCAGTAGTGGATGTGTTTGTCTAGTAAGAGGTGCCATCCCTCCCAGTAAACCTTGCACTGTAAAGTCAAGGCATCAGTAAAGTCACACTGAGGTAACACATACTTAGCAGCAGTGGCTCCAAGCACACACACAGTCATGTGAAAGACAGCTGGCTGGTGGAACATGCCTCACATGTTTGATATATGTGGGAATGTACTGAACAACCAGAAGGAAGAGTGTTAATTTTCTTTTGTCTTACATGTGAAAATGAAGATCTTTCAGACGTAAGTTACATTATGAATGGCTGGTTTGAATTGGTAATTGGTGAGGGAGGCTCAGAAGAGGAAAAGGGAATACTTTTTCAAAGCTGGATGAGTTAAAAAATTCCCATTGAGATTATTTGAAAAAGGGAAAAAATGTAATGGCTATTTTACATTTACATGTTCATTTTTCATATAGTATTTCTCATTTTCAGAACAGAAGTATATATGTACAAATTTTAATTACCTGCAGGCATAAAAACTGCCAAGTGACACAGGAGAAAAAAGTAGCAGGAGAATTTGTAAGATAAGAAAATTAGGAAAAAAGAAAGATTTCTGTCTTTGCAGATGGTAAATAAGCTAATAATCCTTTACAGGATATATAATAATCCTTTACAGGATATATAATAATAATCCCTTACAAAACTTTGATATTTTCCCTCTGGAAAATCCAGATTCCTTGGGAGACTCCTGACAGCCTTCCTAGAGCATGGATCAGCGGTGCTCAGGTGTTTGAGCTCTGCAAACACACCCACATCCAGCTCTCCCTTATGAGGACATCACAGGTCACACACAAGCTTAGTAATGGACCGGCATATTTTATGCATTATCGTCATTCTGCAGTTTCAGAAAACCTGGCTTAAAAGTCATGCTGAATCTCTCTAAAGACAGTTTTTCTGTTTTTGTAACCATCCTACTAAGAGAATTGTAATCTAAATATGGCCCAGAGTCATAAATGTACACTGTTTCTAGGAGAGGTACACAATTCAACGAGTTGGTCTCAGTGGGTTTCTCAGTGGTTACCATAACCTATCCTGTAAGCCAACTTAAAGGGAACAGACCATCTCATTGGACTGCTAGATTTCTATTTTGAGCCATGGCATTTTATCAGCTGCCTAAGAATTTATGCAGTGTCAAACAAATGCTATCAGATTCAAGCAAGTGATGATCAACCTTTCTCTGGATCAGTTTTGAGAGACCCTAAAGTTCATAACCATTCTCAGAATAATCCTCTGGGGACCAGAGGACAAACTTTAGACAAAATCATTTCCTCCAATCTTATCCTAAAAGGACTGCATTTTGTCTGGAGTGACTGCCTCTGAGCAGTGTTTGAATACAAAAGGATGGCACAAGATGTAGTTTCCAGCCTTTGTTGCCTGCACGGTATCCAAATTCACAGTAGTAATGAAGGATTACTTTCTTTTAGACCCTGTACACTGTAAATCTCAAAATACTAAGACATTACTGTCTGATGCTGTTCCTGTTCCTATTAGCAGAACTTTTACTACTGTTCACAGTGACAGCAAAATCTGCCTGGAAATGTGCATCTTTCAGATATACCTGGAAATACAGGATTTACTCATTTCTACATATAAAACATTTCCTTTTCCTGGCAGCAGGTTTGGCCATCTTCCCATGGACAGGAGTAGCATGTTTGCTATTATTTCTCAATGAAGTAGCATTAAACATTTGTGTGTTCATTTGTGTATATATGTGTGTACATGCATGTAGTCAGGTTTTTGTTCTGAGCAATAACAAAGAAAAGACATATGTGACAGCAAGACATTTAGACACAGGTCTTTTGTCTTGTTAAAGTATTTTAGCTATGTTAATAAGACTGTTTTAGTCTCATATAAGGTTTCTTTCACCAAAAATCTATTGCTGTATTTTAGTTACATATCCAGATTTTCAACACCACAACACAGGAAACTACAAGGCAATCTGCACAATCACTCCCAAGAAAGGTTATGCCCCATATGGAACCCTCTGAATACTTAAACAATGGAGTCAGCAGTTGTACTTAGTATCTGCGAGATATTCCACAATGACATTTAAGGCCATATGTATTTTCATGGTTAAAAGCTAACTCTGTTATCAGATTTCTAAGAAATCCATAAAGATTTCTTCCAGGCTCCTTCACTGTCAGAAAGCAAGTTATTGTCTAATATTTGATGGCATGGGAAGATGACCTCTGGTGTAGATGCTGGAAATAATGGAAACGTTCTCTTGAAAGATAGAGTGGCAGAGGAGTCTTTAAACATTTTCAGTAGTGAATGCCAAAGCTCAGCATTGCAAAACAGGAATTAAGTAGCAACAGCAAGGAGTGTGTGATCCTCCCATGGTTGCACACATCTGTGACAGAGCCAGAGGAGCAGTCTGACAAATCAGGACTACAGCAGATGTATTGCGGGTACACTGTGGCATTGCCTAGCTGCTTGTTCATCCCTCCAAACTCATAGAATTGTAGAAGGGTTTGGGTTAGAAGGGAAATTAAAGATCATCTAGTTCCAACTTGCCTCAACATGGACAGGGACACCTTACACTGGGTCAGGTTGCTCAAAGCCCCATCCAGCCTGTTCTTAAACACTTCAGGGGATCCACAAATTCTCTGAGCAACCTGGGCCAGTGCATTGAGCCTCTTGCAGTAAGAATTTCTTCTTCTTGATATCTAATCTAAACCCACCTTATTTCAGTTTAAAGCCATTACCCCTTATCCTATCACTATATGCCCTTGTCAAAAGTCCCTCTCCAGCTCTCTTGTAGGCTTCCCTTATGTACTATAGGAAGGTGCTATACGGTTTCCCTGAAGCCTTCTCATCTCCAGGCTGAACAACTCCCATGCTCCCAGCTGTCTTCATAGGAGAGATGCTCCAGCCATCATCTGTACAGCCCTTGTCTGAACTCATTCCAACAGGTCCATCTGCTTCCTGTGCTGGGACCCCAGAGATGGATGCAGGGTTCCATCTCACCAGAGCAGAGCAGAGGAACAGAATGCCCTCCCTCCCCTGCTGCCCACACTGCTTTGGATGCAGAATAGCACATGGTTGGCCTTCTGGGCCGTGACTGTACATCCATCAAATAATGCAAGAGTATTAGAGATACTGCTAAGAACATTGACTTAAGTTTATCCTAGAGAAACTTTACCACAAGCAACAGAAGCAGAGCTGCAGTAGCTGAAACTAGCTTATTATGTCCAAACCCCAGAGCTAATGATGTGTACAATGTGTCCTGCTACATAGATCTCTCAGTTGGAGCTCATGTCCTTACCTCATAAAAGAACAAATGTATCTCTCTGGTAGAGTGAAGGCCAAAAACATTAATGCTAATTAAAATGGCACTCACAGCAGACCATTTCTTCGCTGGTCAGGCCGAAATGCCTGCTCAGCAGCAGCTTCATCTCACTGGGAGGAGCACTGACCATGTTTCTCTGGGAGAAGCAAAACTAAATTCATGGTTGTGTTTTACCTCTTTATTGGATAATGCCAATGTAGGTTTTCACACACATGCTTGGGAGACAAGCAAGACCTTAATTTTTCCTACAGCTGAATCTGTCACCAAAATTATCAAAACATTTTCTCAAATTTCAGATGAATTTGGCCCATGGTTGTGATCTGGCCCAGGTTCATATGAAACAGCCAGTTCTGGCTCTCCAGAGCATGCTCACAATGGAGACCTTGTCAGCGTGCTCCCTTGCTGGTCCCAGCAACTAGAGTGCAGCACCACAGAAAGGAAGGATAAATCACTTGTGATCTCCCTGGTTTCTGTCTGGTATTCCTATTCCATTTGTGCTGCAGCAGAGACAGCAGTCGGGCAGAAAAGGGGAAAGGATGTAGTGGAATACAACAGGCACACATCTGACCATGTTAAGGTTCTGGACTGCTGTTCTTAAAAGTAATGCTGTGATGTTGTTCATAGTCTGTACAGAGACAGTACATAACCATTTAGAGCAAAGCAGGCTGAGACTCTTACTGACTGCTCTTACCTTACCTTGGGTGAGAAAAACAGCACTGGTCCTGCTGCTCAGACCCAATGCTCCCACCATACTTCTAGTCTCACAGTCTCTTGGTGCAAGATGACAGCAACCCTAAAGGGACAGCAAAAGTTTTAGTTTTTTTAACTTTTCAATAGGGACAATTCATGATTTCCTCACAAATTCTAGTGAAATCTAAATCTGTACACAGGGATGACAATGCTGCTCCTCTTTTGAGGGTGTTCCTTCACCCTAAAGTAAAATCTCCCAGGTGTGGCCCAGAACAACCTCTTTCTTGTCTCATTCTTCCTTTTTGTCCTGTATGAAGCACTTTCCTACTTTGCCAACAGCTAGATTGCTTGGATTTGCTCACTTATCAAGGTAAATCTCCTGTTAATAGGGGCAAAAATCTTTTGCTTTTTAACAAAAATATTCCAACAACATTCTTTTTGCAAGCTTTCATTCTTTCCCATTTCTTTAAGATTCTTCTCCCTCAGGGAATTCATCATTCCAGATGACATAGTTTTCCCAAAAGCCTGACAGAGCCCTGAGCTCAGACAGGATGTGCAGTCCATGGAGAGGAAGAGGTGCTGTATGTCCAGAGTCTGAAGTCCTGGGTGAATGTTAGTGGTGGCCAGTTTGACATACAATTTGGGTAAATGTTTATCTACTCTCTGATCCCAGGGCTCAGTTCATGTTCAGCCCAAAATATGTTTTTGCTGCACAAAACCAATGTTCTGTAAAAAATAGAATTGTCTTTCCACATGCATCTTAGCTAGAAAAGAATTAAACATAGTAAGAAACATCAGCTTGTGTTGGAAATTAAATGTCATGGTGAAGAACAGTACTTCAGTATATCTAAAAAGTGTCACAGGACTTCATCTTTACTTCTCAGCACCACAGGTTTTTGGAATGGGAGGGTGTTTTTTTTTTTTTTTTCATTACCTCCCTTTCCCCCCATTTTTGTTGCTGTTTTTGTTGTTGTTGTTAATTTTGTCATGGATAGAGCTTTAGAAAATCCATTGTGATTGCTAGAAAATCCTGGTTTTGGCAAACCCAGTGGCTTGACAGGGCAACAGACACGTGACCCAATTTTACAGACAGCTTTGTGTCTCTTGTTTAATGGCTTGCAAATGAGTGCACATGAAGAAAAACAGAAGCCAGTGGAGTATGAGTAATCCATCTGGGAATGCGCTTTGTTACGGGGATGCAGAGAATGCCTGCTCACAGCATGCATCACCCATGCTGGCAGCCAACAGCCAGGGACTCCCCCGCCGAGGGAGGACGAAAGCTTCTTGTCACATGGGGCCCAGTGGAGGACTCACTGGTTTTGTTGGGCAGAAATGAGAGCAAGGAACACAACTTCCCTCTCATCTCCTGCACATCTTCTTGACATGCATCTCATGGGTTTGGCTTTTTGAGTTGTTTTTTTTTCCCTCTGGGGATTTTGACTGCTTTCTTCCCCCCTTGAGGATTACGAAGGTTTCTTCAAATTTTACAGAAACAGTAATGGCATTTCACCCATCCTGGTTCTCATGTATCCACCCTGAAGCTTAGGAACTGCCTTGGTGCTATAGAGGCTAACCTTCATATTAGAGTTAGGGTTCAGTCTATGAGAAATTGGAGTTCTGGTTAATGCAGGATAAAACAGATGAATTCGAGATCTTGCACATACATGGACTTTGGTATGTGTTTAGTTTTTTCAAGCTCCCAGGTTTCATGTCTAAATGTAGGCTGAGAAATACATCCTCCCTGCTAGAAATCCCCAAATATTTTTACCTGTACAATACACCATCTACCTTCTAAAGAAAATGTTGTTTGCACAACAGGTGTATGTATTAGCTTTTAAACTTAGATTTTCTAGGTATTATTAGACTGGGGAAGAAATAACAAAAACCCATAGACTGGAGTTCTGCTTTTCTGAAGTCATTATAATGCAAAATATATTAATATCCTGGGGGCTGTTACCAACAATAGTGCATGCAATAGTTTAAACTTCCTGTCCTCCTTTGCTTTGAGACCCAGATAAGGGCTTTCCATAAAGCATGAAGATGTTAAAGAAGGAAATCTGTGATTGATCACAACAACATCTCAGTTTTAAACATGTCATTCATTCGCAAAGCCTGGGGTCTAACCAGCATTCACTTTCAAGCACATTTCTGAAAAGGAGAAATGGGGCACACAGTGGGATATATTTTCCCAACATTTGTTTAAAATCCTTTTTACATATGGCGTCTTTTATTTATGATAATTTAACTCTGATTTTCAGAATGTTGGACTGCTTATTCAAAGGCTGTAGTAACAAAAAGATGGTAAGTGATCTGCAATGAGAATTTGAGGATTGATGTCCAAAATTATCATTGTCATATTGTAGGATTGAGATTCTCAGCTCTCCTGAGACTACAGTTGTAGCTAGGGGCATTGTGAGAGTTATGTCTTGGTTTAAGACTGTGAAAAACAAAAATCCCAAGTGTCATCATACCTAAAGGCCATTTAATTAACATAAAAGCTCCTTCAACTCTTGTCTTCCAGTGTTTTTACATACTGAATTAACAATGGGTTTGTTAACAACTAGGATCAGAAATCAAAGTAAGGTGTTAAACTGGAGCTGGAAGCAGAGAACACATAATTAGGCAGAATTGAGGAATAGTGCAAAAGCTTGTTCCCTTACTATTTTTAATCCATAAATATTTGGGGAATATTAAAATATTAAATATATTCCCCTTCCAATATGCTTTAAGTGTGCTCCTCAGCAGAGCCCTGAATGGGCCACTAACACCAGGAAAGAATTGGGGAGAGACTAATAGGAGGGTGGTGGGTGCCCAAGGTTGGGCTTCACAGCAGGAGAATGCAGCAAGAAAACATTGACCAAGGCTCAAGTACTGTCCATGAGCTGCTTGACCTTGACTTTTTGTTTCTGATTTTGTTTCTTTTGTAATCTTTCACTGTCTCGCTTTTCCTAACAGAGTATCACCAATAATCTAGGACAAAGCCTCAACCACACCAGAAACCCAAGAGATAAAAATATGCAGCAAGCCACACAAGGTCCTAACTTAGGCTACTGTCCTATTCTTAGACTTTTCTTTTCCTTCCTTGTTTTTTCTCCCATCCTGAACTTCAACCTTAATCACAGCCCTCATTTTAGAAATAGTTTTATGTTTGGTCTGGTGATCTCTGTGAAACCCAAACCTCAACATCAATCTGTGTTGAGGATTTTTAGCTAATGAAACTCTAGTTCAGTGACATTAAAGCAGAACTCAACAGTTCCTCAATGGTTTCTTCCTTCAAACAGCACAACTGCTAATTCCAGCACTAGGAATACTCTAAATATTAACCTTATGTCATAGATATGTATGAACCTCAGAGTAAAATATCTTGGGCATAATGGTGGTACTGACTTCCCACATATCTAGTGACCTATTTTAAATTTCTTCCAAATGTCTACCTAAGCCAACACGTGACACCTGACACTTGTCCAAGTTATACACATGAAATCCAGAATTAAAAGTAATTTTGGGGCCAAGTGACTACCAGTAGTTCTAAACAAGATTATTTTAAATTTTAAATGCCTTCTTTGCTTCAAGTGTCCCTTTCTTGACACTAATCCCATTATAAACATGAAAGAAAAAAAAGTAACTGGGCGATTGTTCTAAACACATCTGTCTCCCCAGTTAATCAATTTTATGAAGTCTAAATTCTAATTATAATCTCCCAGACAGAGCTTACAGACCCCTAAAAATGGAAGACCTAAAAGCATCCCTGTAACTGATGCATATTTCTTTGTATCAGAAATACAAAGGTCCCTTTGGAAACTTGTCCTTAACATCTTCATCAGAGGTGACCACTCGGTTCTAGCTGCTTAAATCACATTAAGATGCTTGGTCATCATACTATACCACCAATTTTTTGAACCAGAAAATATGGACCCAGGCTGATGGCAGTTCTCAGCACAGCACAGCTGATGCTTCCTGAATGCCTCAATTTCACAATACTTCTAGTTTTACCTCATCTCCCTGACTCCCAAAAGTAGCGCCAGAAACTTTTTGTAATATGAAGCTCAAAATGTTAATGTTTGCCAATCTGCTTTCAGATCCTTCCTTCCCCTGTAGCCCAGTCATATTTTCCAACCTGATCCCTCACCAGAGTTACAACTAGTTTTATTCTTAATGCTGTGTCTCTGAAACTATGATCTTACCATTCCCAGTTTGCACAAAGGAAAGAAAAAATTAGGATGCCTGTGAACATTACATGTTGTTTCTTTGCCTCCTTGAAACCCTAAAGCTGATCCTAATGTCTACCCTGATAATATCTGTAGCCTGACATCACCCTAAATGTAAGACATGTCTGTTTCTCTGAGAAATATTATGAGACTATAAGGTCAGTCTCATAATTTTGTAACATCTGAGAGGCCCATATTTAAAAGAGCTCAGCAGTGTATTTTTGGTCAATTTTTTAGTGTAGGAATCAATTGTTTTCCCATGCCTGTACCTTCATTTCTCTTACTCAGTGCCTCTCTTTTCATGCAGCTGGCACTGTGTAAGATAATATTGCTTATGTTACCATGTAAAACACTGGAGTAAACCATGATACTCTTGGTGGGTGCTTCCTTACAGTACAGGAACTTGCACAACAGGAAAGAGGATAGAGGATGCTGAGGCATCCTGTTCATCCAGGTAGAATAAAAAGAAAGCTCTAATGTGCAGTAAGCTGCACATTCGGAAGGCATCTGGTCGGAAATGCAGAATCATAAATTGCCCTTAGGTGGATATCGCCAGAGAGGGAAATCTGGAGGGGTCCAGCACTGATTTCTGGCTTGCTGGTCAAAGCCAAAGGCTCACTGGGAACCTGTGACTCTGAGAACTAAGATTTTGGCATATGATCTTACCACGATTAAACAGGCCACAACTCAAAAGGATTGGAAGTACATAAGAAGTGTTATTTCTGTAATGCATCTAGTAACTTAAAATGACAAAAAATTGAGGTCCTAAATATATTTTTTAACTTTTCATAAGATTTAAAAAAGACCTCCTCTTCTCAAACTTTCAACAAAACACTTAAAGAAAGAAGGATATAGCATTGAACTTTATTAATAGACCTTTACAGCCTTTGGTGAGAAAAAGATGGGAAATAGTTTAAAATTTAAGGAGATCAGAAGGATTGACTTTAGAACAATTGTTCCAGTAAGACACTTCTTTTCTCTGAAGTGCTAAAATATTTTGATTGATCCCATCCAGCAACCTGCAGTACCCACTTAAAGCTTTTGCAAATTTCACACAGGGCCCTTCATGGAGAAAAAATGAATAAATGCTTATGATGGATGCTAAAAAAGGTGGTCTTCCAGAGTTTCACATCAGGCACCAGAGAGATGATGTAGACCAGTTGCAGGAAATCTCTTTCGAATGTTCTTTCCCCAAGGACAGAAGAAAAATTGCTTCCTTTTCCTATGCCCTTGTCATCCACAGGTCAGGGAGAAATTCTAATGAAAGGAAAGCACCCCTGGTTTGCTTGCACTTAACTTGGTCATGTTTGGATTTGGGCTACGCAGTATGTCTTCTCTAAGGTCAGTGCTAGAAAGTTCTCAGTATTGTCTGGACTATAACACAAGCTTTTTCTTAGACAGACTGCTCATTGTGAAGAGTAATTTACTGAATATTTATACAGTTTCACTTACTTCATCAGTGAACTACAGCGCACTGACTGTTCTTAGCCACAGTAAAAAGGGTATGACATCGCCTTATGGCTGTTAAAAAATGTAACATTTCAATAGCAACATTGCTCAAAGAAGAGTTTCAATCATGACTGATTATTTTTTATTATTCTTTGGAGGTTCTCCTCTAAATTAAGTTCAGGGGAAAAGGCCAGTTTGAAGTTTACATTTTAAAAAGATAAGCTGAAATTGAAAGAATAATTTACCAAATCTATAATGTTTT
>WBNO01025047.1:22886-50736 GCA_013400575.1 Peucedramus taeniatus
TTTGAGAACAGATACATAGGAAATTTCATTCTGTATCAGAATGATTTCCTGTTGTGAGCCTCTACATAGGCTTGTTTAATAGAGTGAAAGAAAATCTCCCCTGGTTCATTCATTAATGTGGGGATGAGCAGATCTTGTCTTTCTGCTTGTGATGAAAATAACAGCCATCAGTGTAAGAGTCTTGTCCTATTGCCATAGCATGTGAAAAAACCTGCATCCATTCTGGGGAGGACTGTTAATAAAGAATATTGTTATTCCACATGTTTCTGTGAAATGGAGATTCAGGCTTCTGGAGATTCAGGCTCCCTGCAGAAAGCACACCATTGCACATGTTCAGCATTCAGCAGACATCTTCCCTCTAGGTGGGCAGTGGCTCTGGTGCAAGCACAACCTTCTGCATTTACTCTCATATCCATCAAGCCAGTCTTGGTGTCCATCTCTGAAGGGTTTCAATAGCAGAAAGAGACAGAAGCACCTCTCTGTTTTTGGACTTCTTTCTTTACCTCAGTTTTTCAAAGCTTAAGCTCTTCCTTTGGGATATTTTTTCCTTCTCCTACTGGTCACACCAGCAGGGTGACATCTCTATGCCTACTCAGCCATTTCAGGCAGATGAAGACAGAAGGCAAGATTGCTCTGAGGCACAGTGCTTCTTTTGAGCACCTCAGTGCATCAGCTCCCGAGTTACAACCCTGCTGTTTCCAGTTCAGCTGATCAGATATCCCAGTTCCATTTGTAAAAGTCAAATCTGGATGAAGACTGGATTTTAAATAATTCTGTTGTTTGGGTAAATTGTACTACAAAATATTTATTGAAGCCTTATTTATCTTCTTCTGTGCTGTGTTTATGCACATGTACTCCATGCTTCAGATGCCCAATTACACAAGAGGTTTATGTCAAAAGCTGTTGGATTTTCCTTTCTCCTTCCTTGTAACATTGTATTTGTTTTATGCTATTTGGTGCAGCCAATAGATGCACTAGTACCACAAAAAGACACTGTTCTTTCAGCTTTGGAAGGAAATGTTGTCATTGACAGCTTAGAGATATACACCTAGAGATAGCACATTTCCTAAAACAAACATCCAGCTAACTTATATATTGCTGTCATTTCACTTAAGTACTCTATGAGTCAGACATCTGGCCCTCACTGGGTGCCTCTGCATAAGCTCTTTTTGCAGGGGTATGAAGCAGTCTCAAGGTTATTTGCAAAGACTGCAGGGCAAAGCCTTGTCTTCTCCATCTGGGATGAGAAAAGCATGCACGAACTGAGGTTCTATTCCTTAATTTTGTACGATACAACCCACAGGAGGCTACTCTGAGACAATCCATACATACCTTTCTTGTTTAGATTACTGTACTCTCCAAGTAATACCATGCAAAAAAAGAACAGGAAAAACCTACCGGTAAGGGTTTTATTCATGAATGGAAACTTTTTTTCTAATGATCCCCCGAGTGGATTTCATGTGAGTGACCTTTCAGTGTTTTCAAGACAGAAACTAACCATGATAAGGACAACAGACGTACCCCTCCAAATTCACTGAAAGAACTGTTTTGATTCAAAACACTTAGGCTGCATTTATAAACCACTTACTGGGGCCTGATTTCCGTTGCTTTGATGTCAATCTGCTTAGTTTGAAACTCAATGTAAATCAAGTCCTCTTTCAACCCCAGGAAACATGGGGAAGGTGCCAACAGTGAGAAGTTCTTTGTGGGCTTGTTGGGAAGAGCAGATTCTAGACCAGGATGTGTAGAGAGCTGGCCCTTGCAACTACCCTCAGGCAAGCCTTAGCTGTAGCCTCATAATTTCAAATAGCCGTCAACAAACAGAGCACTGTGACGGCTGAACTAAGTACCAGGATGCTCTTGTCCAGGCTGCAGGTGTTTCACTGAAGAACTGTGCACAGAGAAGGAACATGTTTACCTTGAACAATTGCTATAAGCAGCTGTTCGGCATCCTGACTGTGAACTGTCCCGTGGGATGTGAAACATGGAAGGAAAAGGGGCCAGCTGAGTGACACAAGTTTCAGGGAAGCCAGTGCATGGGAAATGAGCTCCAGATTTTGGATAGAGAAGAGGTGTAGATGAACATTAAACATATTGAAAGATTGGTTAAACACCTTAGCTACATCTTGGCCTGGACTAACTTCTTCATGAATATTTCATGTCATCCTGAAATGATTACATGAAGGGGAAATGAATCCAGAATAGAGAGAAATCTGAACATTCCCAGTACCAAGGATGGCACCTGAATTTAGAAAACTCATGGTGTTTTAGGGAACTTGGTTTTATAACAGAACATGAAATCACCTAACCTCAGGAAAGCAAACAAGACTGTGGGATCAGCAGTCCTTGAGAATACTGTCTCAGACCAACATGACAACCAGAAAGCCTTGCAGGAAGGCCATACCCACCCAGATCCTCTCATGTGCAGTCACCTGAGGGAAGACCATTTGTCTCTCCTACACTGCGTTCCGTGTGTGGGAAATACAGCAGTGCTCTTTTCCCAATTACACATGTTTAAGCTGGGATATGTGCTTGTTATCATGACAGTATCATCCTGTCATTAGAACATCTTCAGCAAACAGCTCTTCTGGTGTCTTGAAAAATGGAGATGAAAACCAAAGGAGTAATTTTGCTGCTTCTGTTTGCTTGAATGCATTCTTGTTCATTATGCTCTCAGTAGAACATAAACCATTTGTGTCTCCACATCCACAGAGGCAAAAGCAAAGCTAACTGTGTCAAATTGTTTTGCTATTAGGCTCTTGCTGATGGCACGAAAGTGCTTAAAATTTTACATTTTAATGACAATGATCAGACCGTAATGTTTGCCAGGTTTATCCCTACTGTGGGAGCCCAAGATCATCCATCACATTGCAGCAATTTCCACTCCATCCACAGCCCTGATCAAAAGCCCAGGGAAGTGACCACAGCCGTGACCCTATCCTCTTAAATATGAATTATGGTCTTTGTTGCCATGCCACAGATTTTCAGTACATACCCAATGGCAGATAATTGCCTTTCAGCGTGTTGGGAATTTTTCACAAGTAAACATACCAGCCAGAAATGGATTCCTCAGTAAACCACACTGCTTTTCCCTTCACCTATCCTCTTCATAAGCTCATGTCTTTGGGTGTACAAAGGACACCATTCCAGGCCATTAGGTGACTCATGATTACATTTAGTCCAGACATTAAGGAAATGGAAGCTTTTACAGGCATTATTTAAGTTGCTTTAGTATTTGCTAATATTCTTGTGTCAATAACAGATACTGTAACTATGTCAGTTATTTATTAACTACAGACTAATATATTACCTATGCTACGTAAAAACCATAGAAAAATTGATAATAGTTAACTTTGGACCAATATATGAACTAGATAAAAAATTATCTATTACATATCCATTTTGGTCTAATCAGATATGCTGGACAGATAACCCCTCAATGACTTTCATATTTAAATTCTATAAAAACTCTCACAAATTATAGCATTTAACATTGTCCTCTGGCATGCACCAGCAAAATTAAAAAATAATACACAGTAGCTCCAATCAAAACAAACCAACCCCCTGCATCTATTATAAGTTTAAAATCCCATGCCTGTGTGTATAGATACATGAAAATCTCTCCAGCACTCCTGTACAAACTGTACCCTCAAAAACAAGCCAATTCAAAGCTTTTATCTGATCTAGGTGCAATCTCCTTAAACCAAATGTGAGCTCCAATCAAATGCATTTAGCACCTTGACAGTGCTTGATATTTCACACTTGTGATGGTGAGTGTGGGTGACCTTATTTTAAGGCTCAGGGTGCTCATTTCCATGTGGAGAGCACCAGCAACATCTGTGGGTGAAATATTGTGAGAATAAGGTGACTTAGGTAAAGAAGTTTGACCTTTTCAGGAAATGGCACTGAGAGAGGTAATACTGGAGGACCAAAAGAGAGTGAGGTCATTGGTGCCAAAAGCACAGCATTTTATCCTGATTGATGTGATCTTGCTGTTTTGCAGTCTTTTCCTGTTGGTTCCCATTTGTGGTTTCATATTTCTTACTTCCATTTTTGTCTCTTAAACATGATTTTTACTGTGTACTTCATTCATAATTGTGTGGATCTGGCACACTCAAGGACACTGGCTTCATACAAGTAATCCCTACCTGCAGCAGCAGCATGCTGCTGCAACATGCTGCCAATCCCCACAAAATCAGTGTCAGACTCTCACTGCAATACACACTGCAGTGGTTTCTTTCCTGGTTGCAGAAGGAATTCAGGATAATCATACTGTTAGCATCACTGTGTGCTGTTCCACCATCAATAACAGGATTGATGAGGATGTCTATGAATTACTGCTTGATAGAAGCATAAAAAAAAAAAAAAAAACCTGACAGATGAATGTAAATCCTGCAACAAACAAAGATTTTGCACCTCCAGGTATTTTTCAATACTCCTCTGACTATTCTTAGGTTGAAAAATTGCTTTTTCCTTGATTTTCCAACAGTGTTGTTGCTACATTGTGGTGACAGTTTCTGAACAAACTTCTGAAATGGTAATTCATTAACGCTTCCAGCACAGCTCACTAATGACTGAGGAGTTCTGAAGTAAAAATATTTTTTTCCCCTTTTTCTGGCTACACTGTTTGCAAAACTTATATTGCCAAACGGGTATTTAAGTGTACTTCAACCAGACAGAGTCCCAAGAAATACATACTCCACTTCCTGACATGCTCTGAATTGCTTTCAGTTCTGTATTTCTGTACAAATACACCTAGTGGCTAAATTAGAGGGTATGAACTACAGCAAATTACATAGCCTGTTTAGACTCACAGGCCAGCTCCCCATAGTTAAAGGAAGGTTTGCTTGGAAACAATTCCAGGTTTTCTCTCCTTGGTCCAAATTTCCTTTATCAAGCATCCCTTTCACCTTTCTATTTATGCCTCCCTCTTCCCTTTCAGCACCTCAGCAGCACCTCTTACATTGCTGGAGGAAGCATAGAACCATTTGAAAAAAAAAAGTAAAATAAAAAAAGGCAGCCAGCTGCTTTCCTGTTCTGCTTTCTCCCTCTGTTCTCCAGCCCTCTCCATCACCCTCCTGACAATGTGCAATTTCGTTCTTTTCTCTGGAGGTCTGTTTCTGCTGCAGCCTGTTGTAGCCCAGCAGCTCAGTGCAGGTGTGTGCATCTGCAGCAGGTTTGCATTTGCAGGGGCTCTGACCTGGGCTGCTGGACTGGGCTGGTACGTGTCACCATCAGACCCCTCAGCACAGCTGGTGGGGCAGGCAGTGAGGAGGGACAAGGGGAGACATGCAGGCTCTCTGTTCCAGTCCAGACTCGTGTTGCAATCACACCTGCACACACAGCCACAAGAGTGGAAGGCTCACTCTTGGCGAATCTCTTGGTGGCAGTGCCTCCTCTGCTCGCTCACCTGCACGCAGCTAGGGTGGACTGGAGAGCCATCAATCCCCTTCGTGTTTGCAGTAAACATGAAACTGCTGGCTCTTCTGAACCCCCAGTAAAAAGCTGCAGAGCAGAAGTACAGAAAATGTCACTAGGAGTCCAGATTTTAGAACTACATACTGGACATTATATGGTATTCTTATTACAGGATGCAGTAAAAATACCTGTCTTAAACAGTTGTTAGACAGATTGACTTTAGCAGAAGTGCAGATTCCATTAAAAAAACCCAAACCAAAAACCAGTAATGTGCAGTCTACATACCCCATTCTTTTAAAATATTTTCCCCATGACATAATGTAGAATAAAGACATACAAATAAATATTTTTATGCATATTGTAACAATGGGAACTTCTCTAGAAACAGCAGGCAAAATCCTCAGTCTCACTGGGCTTTGAGACTGAGGTAAATTTTAAGACATTTGGTTTTTTGCAGGTTTTCTATGCCAGAAGTGGAATTGTTCAAAGACAATTTTTGGTGTAGTCTTTTCCTATCACTATGGGTACCGGAGGTCCAAACCAGTTGCATGGTTATTTAAAGCAGCCCTAAGACATCTCAAAGTCCCATTGTTTGTACACAGAAATTTAAAAATCAGAGATAACAAGAAAAATAATTAAATTTTGGTAAAATTAATTTTCATTGCATTCTCTTCTAGTCAGCAGAAGAACCTTTTCTCTCTGTCTTCTGTCAAGCTGCAAAGCAAGGAAGCTTGAGCAGAGACATCAAGCCCAAACTGTGGCAGTCCAGTAATTGTGTGGAAGAATAAAACAAAATATAAACAAAAAAGAATCATTGGCAGTCAAATATAAAGTTATGATCTGGAAAACCAGATGATGGAAATCTAGAAAGAAACTGAGAAATAAAATCAGCAGATGTGGTCAATGAATGTTAATGGTGGGAATTAATTTTGTCAAAACAGAAAGTAATGACCCTGTTCCAAATCTATCTACCAGGACTGAAATGAGCAGTGGCACCACCAGAGTCTACACTTTACAAAATGTGAAAGGCACCTTGATCATTACAAAGAATCAAGGTGTGAAATTAGCAAAAGGCTCCAAGGAATGTTCCTAACACAATAGATGTGCACTCATGCTTGTTAATAATGGCGTTTCCACAACATGACTGCCAAATGGTAGCACTTCACAGCTTGCTGCCAGCTCCACACCCACAGATCGGCCTTCTGCACATCTAAATGCTACCATCCACTGAGCTTCACAATCACAGGAATCAGCGGGATGGTGTGTGAGTGGTACCAGCTGCACCCACTAAAGGGTTGCAGCAGAAAAAAAAGTTAAGAAATTAATGATACAAAAAGCTAACTCTAGGTATTTTGTTAGCCCTGTATCTGCAGCCACATTTCTTTCTTCAAAGTTAACCTCTTCCTCACCAGAGCAGCCCTTTTCATTACACTTATTATTTTTATTTTATTTCATTTCAATAATTAAACTGTTCTTATCTCAATCCACAGGTTTTGCCTTTCTTTCTGATTCCACTCCACATCCCCCCCAGTGGCAGCTGGCTCTAGTTGACTGCGTGGTTCTTAGTTGCCTGCTAGGGTTAAACATCTACACTACCAGATGAAATTACTTTGCAATTACTTTTTAATGGCAGCCTCATAAACTGGCAGTGATGAAAGTTCATTTTCCACTGCTTTCATAAGCATAGAGGTAGCTTTGCCATGTCATGGTGACCTGTTCAAATACTTCACCCACTGTTGTTTGTACTTTTTTCACTGCTATTTGAAAAATGAAATTCCGTTGCCTTGAGCTTGCAAACTTCTGTTAAACCAGACTCCCATATCACCTTGAAATTTACCACAGCAGGAAGCTCTTGTAGGTGAAACATGGCATTTTGCTTCACAGAATATTGTATCCTTTCTATGACTACTAATTGCCAGACAAGAGTGTCCAGAAGACCTATAAATTAAATTCTGCTTATGGGCACACAATCCAAAACCACTCATACTTTTCTCAAGGGCAGCAAACTACCCTACATATGTGTCTAATGGTATTACATAAAATCTGATGGGCTTAGCTCAGGGGCCTTATCCTGCCTAGGTGAGGAAGAATATGGGGCAGCAAGAGAGCTGTGGCTGAGGAAATTGACCAGTTTGGGAAATTGACATCCTGACAGGCCTGGGAGATACATGAGACACTGGGGGAGTTGACATTCCCAGGTTGCTGCTTCAGGAGACTTGGAGTGGGCTGGTCGGGGGCCACACAGCTGTGCAGCCCACTTCTGCACATCTGGGCAGGGAGATGTGAAGGGCCTTGCATTCACTTTGAAGCTGACTTAAATGATAAACATATTGGAGGCTGTGCTTCTTTTTCCGTGAGAGAGCACAGGTCAGAAAAAAACATGGGGGAGAAGACAGTGAAAGGAGTGAGGGTTCCTTCCCTGTTTTCTTTGTTTACTCCCATCCCTCTCCTAGGTTTTTCCTCACTTTCCAAGATAAGTGTATTTAGAAAAAGCAAGAAGTAGAAGAACAAAGATAAAAAGCAGATTTTTCTTTAAAGAAAAAAGTTTTAAAAAAAAGTTAAGAGAAACTCTTTTAAAAAAAAGTTAAGAGAAATGAAAGGTTACAGTGTCTTTCCTAAAATGGGAAAAATGAGTGTTTTCCTGAATTTGAAGTGCTTTCATAAAACAGTTTTGGCAAAGCTGCATTTCTCAAAAATGCTTTTGGACAAAAAGTATTCGTAAACTTTACTAGAAACACAAACTTCCAACACCCATAGCTAACATGACCTGTAGCAAGGGAAACCAAAGTAGAGGAATTAGGAATGAGCTGGACTCAGAGGAGGACCCCTAGCAAAACTTGCAACAACACTCTAAAATCAGAGAGGACACTGTGGGAGAAGGCTGCTGATCTGTGCTTTGGCATGCAGCCAAAGGACCTGCCAGCGGCAGCATCTCCCTGGAAATAGGAGTGCACTGCCCCTCCATGCTCTTCTCTCTGCTCTGGAGTCATTTGGTAATCATCAGCTGCTCTACATGCAACAGAGGAGCACGAATAGGTCCTGACTATTTCTTTTCTTTTAGTTGTGGATAAAGCCTGCACTCTAGTGGATTGTCTCTATAGGAAAGTGTAATCCATTTATTGACTTGTGGACTATAAATACTGAATTTCCAGAAATGCTGCACTGATTCTAGCTTCACTTCTTGAGAACTGTGAAGACAGCAAAGTCAAGAAGAAACGTGCTTTAAGAGAGTTATATCCTCACTACAAACCCAGGTTCTCCAGAGAACCTCAGATTCCGGGTTTTTTTGCTATGCAGTTTG
The DNA here is from genome assembly GCA_013400575.1 of Peucedramus taeniatus. Classification (NCBI taxonomy): domain Eukaryota; kingdom Metazoa; phylum Chordata; class Aves; order Passeriformes; family Fringillidae; genus Peucedramus; species Peucedramus taeniatus. The sequence continues at coordinate 31,606 of WBNO01025047.1, forward strand.
AAGTTCCTTTCTGGTAAATTCCACGCTGAAGTAGCAAGGCTCTTTCTTCAAGGGTCTATTTTGAAACCAAGAACAGTATGTAACCCTTTTTGTTGACTCCACAAGGCTTTGAAACAAGTTCTACACCACTCCCTCATGAAAGATTAATGCCTATACTTAATGGTAAACATGTTTACTTTTAAAAACACTGGAGATACTAGGAAGTAAACATAATCTTTGTTTTAGGCTTGTCCCAAAGTCCTGTGCCAAATTTGGGCTTAAAACTTTTACTAATACAATAGGGGGCTGGCGACAGCCAAAGAGAATTTGTTTTAAAATCCGAATGGCTGAGGAACATTTGTTATACTGTCTTCTCAATATTGCTGCCTAAAACTACAATGTTAAGTATGAATAAGGGCGAACAAGAGCCAAGTGTTGTACTATTAAGTATAATAAGAAATGTTTCTGTGCGCATACTTATTTTTTGTGCAAAAGGGAAAAGTAACAATATTGTTTCCATACTGTACAGGTCTCATGGGCAGATTTAAAGCCAGTTCAATCTTCCTACATTTCAACCCTGGCACAACTAAAAGACATTGTCAGAAATACATATCTTGTTTGTTTCATGGGATGCATGTGATCCCATTCCCTCTGTGCATGATGGGAACATTTAGATGACTGCTTCTGTCCCCCAGCAGCTTTAAAGGCTGTCACCCATTCTCATCTGAATTAAACAGAAGGTAGCCCTCCATTTCAGTTGGTTTGGTAGAAAGAGGCAGCCTGTGGAAACATAAGAAGTATACTCATGCCTTCTTTAAGGGAAAAGGACCAACCCAGTTTGCCCTCTTGTACTGGCCCCTCAGACAGTGGGGGCCCCTCACCATCAGTGAATGGTGGTTCTGAGTATGCACATATTTGCAAAAACCAAGCAGAGGTCATGTTCTATTTTTCAAGGGTTCTTTCTTACCTGGAGTCACAGGGCTTATGCTTAGATTTAGACTTCCCTGAAGACAGGTTATGCACATTGCTTGTCCTTCCTGTAGATGTTAGTATTCTGTTCAGCATAAGCTGCACAGTAGTTCTGATAGTATTTAGGCATAAAGTCAAAATGTGCAAAGTGGAAATCACCTGAAAGGGGGGGAATGGGCAATTAGTCCCAGTGCTTATAAGCTACTTCCTACGTTGCCTCAACCTGAGATTCTGCACCTGATGAAAGCAGAAGGTTAAAACTTGAGACAAGTTGGACATGACCAGAAATACTACTAATAAAAATCAGGTCAACATGAGTTGCTGGAGATCGTGCCAGACAAAGTGGGGTTCTGTGTCAATTGGGCATTCCTTTGTGGCACTCAAGGTTTTGAATCTTATTTGGAAGTTCTCTGCTGTTATATAGTTCATATAGTTAACTACAGAATATAGTCAATACTGTCAAATTCTTCTATTTTTTTCTATGGGCTCAAAGACTATTGGAAATTTATATTTGAGGTATCCCCATGTTGCTTTATGACATATAAAGAGCCGTATTGTAAAAACTCTATTAATTAGGATGATCAGTGGCTTTTTAATTTAGACTTGACAGATTTCTACCAACAGTTAACACTACCAAAACTAGAGCACCTACTGATGAAAAAAGAGAATTGTATCAGAAATGGAAATGAAGGCAGCATTTAATGGATGAGATGATGTTCTGGCTACTTATGTTGTCATCAGACTAAATACATCAGTCTGTCTTTGTTAATTATCTGGTTTCTTCCATTTAGCAAAATTTGAAAGTTCATTTGTTTTTGTAACCTAGCCTCTCAAGTATTACTTTTCTTCTAGCTTTATGGAGCATCAGAATAATTCTGCTGCCAAATGCTACCACAGTCACCATGGGGAGTCAGGAATTCAAGGAGTGAAGATTGGGTGTAATGTGCTTGTATCTGGCTCAGCGCAATTTGCAGTTGCTTTATGCAAAGCCAGCCATTGCTTATAGTTCATCAGCTACAAAAACAGGACTTAGAGGCACAGGCAGGTCAGTGTAAAAGAGAGACTGTGTAGTAAGTTAGAAGGGTTGAGACTATTGAAAGTCATGTTCCAAGTTCTCACCTGATAACAGAATCAGCTATCACTATGTATTTTATCATTCTGCCAGACCTGCGCAAGTAAATGTAACTGTTTAAGCAAGACTCTAAGACTTTTTAAGCCACATTAATATTTCTTATCCTTGATAATTTGGTTCAAAACAGGTAAAAAAGAGATAAATTTTCTAAAGCCAGAAGTATTCCTTTTCCTTTTCCTTTTCCTTTTCCTTTTCCTTTTCCTTTTCCTTTTCCTTTTCCTTTTCCTTTTCCTTTTCCTTTTCCTTTTCCTTTTCCTTTTCCTTTTCCTTTTCCTTTTCCTTTTCCTTTTCCTTTTCCTTTTCCTTTTCCTTTTCCTTTTCCTTTTCCTTTTCCTTTTCCTTTTCCTTTTCCTTTTCCTTTTCCTTTTCCTTTTCCTTTTCCTTTTCCTTTTCCTTTTCCTTTTCCTTTTCCTTTTCCTTTTCCTTTTCCTTTTCCTTTTCCTTTTCCTTTTCCTTTTCCTTTTCCTTTTCCTTTTCCTTTTCCTTTTCCTTTTCCTTTTCCTTTTCCTTTTCCTTTTCCTTTTCCTTTTCCTTTTCCTTTTCCTTTTCCTTTTCCTTTTCCTTTTCCTTTTCCTTTTCCTTTTCCTTTTCCTTTTCCTTTTCCTTTTCCTTTTCCTTTTCCTTTTCCTTTTCCTTTTCCTTTTCCTTTTCCTTTTCCTTTTCCTTTTCCTTTTCCTTTTCCTTTTCCTTTTCCTTTTCCTTTTCCTTTTCCTTTTCCTTTTCCTTTTCCTTTTCCTTTTCCTTTTCCTTTTCCTTTTCCTTTTCCTTTTCCTTTTCCTTTTCCTTTTCCTTCTCCTTTTCCTTCTCCTTTTCCTTCTCCTTTTCCTTCTCCTTTTCCTTTTCCTTCTCCTTTCCTTCTCCTTTTCCTTTTCCTTCTCCTTTTCCTTCTCCTGCTGCCAAGTAAATGACTCACATCTGGTGTACATGGGGTCCTTAAAACGCATTGCCATGGTGCAGGTAGACTTCAGGTATGTGGACAAGTTCATCTTTATCTTCATTCTTCTAATATTGTTTGATAATGACATTTTGATAACGTTTGCTTGTTTGATAATGCCATAAATCTTCCACTGGGTAAGGACTCCCCATTAGAAACCAGCAAGTTTTACAGTGCTGTTCTCAAGGATCCATCGCTGAACCTACAGAATCTTCAAAGGGGATACCTCTTCAAGCCTCTTAGAGGCTGGATGCCATCCAGCTCTGGAGTTTGCTCAGTATTTTTGTTGAGCAGAAGAAGCTCCAGGCTGCTGGCCACTGCCGACACAAGGCTGGCACATTTTCCGCGGTAATGGACGTCAGATGGGGACGTGCTGTGGCAGCTCTTTGTGAGGCTGTCTGGGAGCTCTGCTCCAGCACAGGGCAAGGCTGGAACGAGGCAGGGCTGAGCACTGAGCGCTGAGGCTGCAAACAGGGGCAAGCACTGGAGGAGGGTATGTCCGCTCTCCTTTGGCTCCCCTTCCCACCATCCTCTCCCTCCCTGCCTCCAGACAGGCTGTAAGTTCCACCAGGGAACATATTACTTGCAGATGGGTATTTTCTGAAAGTACTGGAGACAAGTTAATGTACAATTTTGAACAGACTCAGAGCTTTTCAAAATGTCTTACTTTTGTGGAAACCATAAAATTATTTTCTCCCCTGCTCTCATAAAAAAGAGCAAAATGAAGCCCCTGACAAACCTTATTTTCAGTGAAAACCAGTAAAATTTGTGATTTGAGTGTTTAAATTTTACAACAAAAACTTTGGTTGAGAGGGTTTTTTTTGTCTTTAGGGTTTTTTTTAGAAACACAAGCAGAAAGAATTAAATTTCAGTCAACAGCTGTTTTCTCTCAGGAAAATCCATCAGAAGTTTCAAGTCAGATTGTGGTGCTTATGGGTGATACTATTCACAGAAGTAAGGGGGTGGATTAAAAATTCATAATAATGTAATTCCATATAATTGCACCCAAAAGATCAGGTGAAACCAGTGCTATCACCGTACTGCGGGCTGAGCTTGTGTGTCACTGCGTTTCTGCGGTCACAGGAGATGTTGTCCGGCTGCTCACTTCCAAGACTGACGCAGTCACAAGAGGGGCCGATCCCAGATCTGTGTTCTGGGTAGCTCTGTGTGCAGGGGCTGCTCTCAGCTCCCAGATCCATGTTCCGTGCAGGGGCTGCTCTCAGCTCCCAGATCTGTGTTTTGGGTAGCTCTGTGTGCAGGGGCTGCTCTCAGCTCCCAGATCTGTGTTTTGGGTAGCTCTGTGTGCAGGGGCTGCTCTCAGCTCCCAGATCTGTGTTTTGGGTAGCTCTGTGTGCAGGGGCTGCTCTCAGCTCCCAGATCTGTGTTTTGGGTAGCTCTGTGTGCAGGGGCTGCTCTCAGCTCCCAGATCTGTGTTTTGGGTAGCTCTGTGTGCAGGGGCTGCTCTCAGCTCCCAGATCTGTGTTTTGGGTAGCTCTGTGTGCAGGGGCTGCTCTCAGCTCCCAGATCTGTGTTTTGGGTAGCTCTGTGTGCAGGGGCTGCTCTCAGCTCCCAGATCTGTGTTTTGGGTAGCTCTGTGTGCAGGGGCTGCTCTCAGCTCCCAGATCTGTGTTTTGGGTAGCTCTGTGTGCAGGGGCTGCTCTCAGCTCCCAGATCTGTGTTTTGGGTAGCTCTGTGTGCAGGGGCTGCTCTCAGCTCCCAGATCCATGTTCTGGGTAGCGCTGTGTGCAGGGGCTGCTCTCAGCTCCCAGATCCATGTTCTGGGTAGCGCTGTGTGCAGGGGCTGCTCTCAGCTCCCTGCTGCTGGCAGCTCTGTCGCGGGCGAAACGGCAGCAACCCAATGTGAGAATCGAGGCGAAGGAATAGGGAGTGATCACTTGTTTGAGTTCTAAGCACATTTATTCCTCAGGGGAATCAGGAACAAGTGACAGTGATGGAGAGCAAAAGGACTGCTTTTAAGGAAAGGAGGGAATAAGGGGAGGACACAAGCCTTTACCAGTAGCGGGGTATTAGGGTAAGGGTGCAGGGTAAAGGCTATCCAATAGGAGCTAACAAAGGGAAAGAGCAAACCTTACAATCCAGTCTTACTCCGAGGACAGGATAAAGGACAGGGAACCTTCCAGAACAAAAAGGGAGTGCTGTCTTTGACAGACAGGTGGATTGATATACACTTGGCGGGAATTTTAGGGTAAACAACTCAAGACTGAACCATCAGGGAAGCCAAATGGGGTACATGGAAAGAACCATTACAAACTTATAACAAGGAGTATTTAAAACCTATTACAGAAGAACAAACTGCAAAATAACAGACTACCACACTTGTGGATCTCTGAGTAATGTATTTTGAATTTTTTACATGCAGGCTTTAAACACCACATGCTCTCCCCAGCTATGCAAACGATATGGTAAGGATCTTATGTTCAGCTGGGACTCCAACTATTTCTAAAATATATTATAAAATGTTATTATAATACAAATAACAGGGAAAACTTCCATACAGCTGGAAGGACATGTGCTGCAACAGTTGGAGACTAGAGCCAAGCAATTCCATCTGATAGATCCGACTGCCCATGAGGGATCTTTCCTGGACTCTTGTCTTGTAACATAATAGTCAGCTACTTATTTTCCTGAACACAGGGAATGAAGTAGGAAGGGAGGACTGGAAATGGTGTTTTGACATTTGTGACCTTTAGCCCATTTTTTGTCGGTTTTGGAATTTATTATGCAGGGCATACAAACACACCACCACCAATCTTCTGACTTCTGTTCCAGCTCTCAAGATGCTTGTTTTAAGCACAGGATAATTCCCTATCAATTTTGCTTTCTTGGCAAATCTTGTCTCCTTCTCAAAGATAATTTTTTTCCTTCCTGGGGAGAAGAAACTTTTTCCTAAAGAGCGAGCATAATACCTGTGCATGAGTACCAGCCACTTCTTTAAATATAGCTTTTTGTAAGTCAGGACTTGGGAGTCTTGTGGTTCTTCCCAGGTAGCAGTGACTCCTACAAAAACATGGTGGAGAACAGGCCGGGTCACTTGTTTTTGGTGAAGTTGTTGGCTCTGAGGATTACTTCACTAAAGTCTGGTGGAGACTTCACAGGTACACATGGGAAAATAGAAAAGAAATCTGGAGGCATCCAGGAATTTTTGAACATACGATGAAAGCGGTGTGTCCTGATGCTGTGGTAAAGCAAAATATCTGTTCTTCAAGTGAGTGAGAAGAGGATGAGTGATCATACATAGGGCTGAGCTCCCAAGTGTGCCCATGGCAGTGGTCTACAGGCAGGGCTTAAACTCTGATGGCTCTTGGACCAAGCAATGAGAGGAGATGATTAAACATATGCCACTGTTGCTGTGACCATACTTTTTCCTTTTTGTAGGAGTAGTTTCCTATCCAGGAAGAAATGCCCAGTAAAGTTACATACAAGTTATATATTTTCAAGAATTGTTTATTTGCTACAGTCAGGACGAACTGGAGAAAATCAGCAGCTCCCTAAAACAGTCCTGTACTTCCTCTGACTGCTTTCTGTGAGCTGCACACAAACCACAGTTTTCAGTGGAGGGGGGAGGAGGAGGAAGAGATAATCAGAAGCACATGTAGGCATTAACTAGAGATTTGCTGGACCTTTTTGTAAGCAACCGTTCAGGGAAATTGCCTGGTTAGGGGAGAAAGATGAGAAAAATAGACCAGAATCACTGAAGCTTAAGGACTGGTCCTTTTCCTGCCTTCCTCCACTGCACTGTGGGGTGATTTGCTACCAGGGCAGCAGCAAAACCCAACGGCCCAGCCTGTGGCTTGATGTGGGGTACTGCTGAGGCAATGCCATGACACTTGTTTTTGGTGAAGAAGTCAGCTCTGCTGATTGCCTCACAACAGTCTTGCAGAGTAGTTTCCTACCCAGATTAGACAGAGTTTGCACTTTCATTTGTCTCACCACCTGCAAAAGTAGGCGAGGGCACTGGTTAATTTGTGAGAGACCAAGAGATTTAGTCACAGGGCGGCAACTGGGACAAACATCTTTCCCTGCCTTTGTCTTTAAATCTCATTTAGAAATAAAATCTCAGGACAGGGATTATCTAGCACCGTGTGCTGACACACAGCTTAACACTGCATGACTTGGGTTTCCACTGGGGATATGTGGTTTACACCTACAGTATAAACAATAACTGAAAATTTCTCCTATTACTTCCAGAGTCAAGCAATGACAAAACAAGTCTTTCCTCTCCCAGCCCTGCTGATGAGAAAACACTTAGCTACTGGTGATTGCCAATGAGAATGCTAAACACATCTCTCACCCTCTTTCAAGAGAGGTATTTGGTGACTTTGTTCACCAGTAGTTATTTAGATACCAGTCTCTTATGTATTTTGACACTAGTCATCTGCTAAAGGAGTATTTCTCCCAGTTCCCTTGGTTTTTAATGTAGAACATCTGTGTCTTCTTTCCTGAAATAGTTTGTCCTTTTTTTTTTTTTTGCCCCCTTAAAATAAATTGATGAATGAAATGTTTGCTTTGTTCTTCAATTTGGTTTGCTGCTATCCAAAGGTTTTGCAGACACCTTAGCACACATAGAGTAAATAATCCCAGATTCTCTCATGGAAAAACACACATGCTGGCCCATGCACATGCACCAAAAAAATCATTACAATTCATTTTAACTGAACAGAGTGTCTCATCTTGGACTTCAGTTTCAACCACATGACCCGATGAACTGTAGATTACCTGAGTCAGACAGCTTGTCTGACCAACTGCAAATAATTTTCCTGTTACTGAGAATGCCCTTGGGCCTTTGTATCTTCTCACAGAAAAAAAGCTGCTTCCATCTGCATGAAAATGTTGATTTTTGACAGATCTATCCTTTGGAAACAGTTAAAAGAAAACTGGTGAATATTTAGAGCATCCTGTATTGCTCAGCTAGCAGTAGTACACTTCCAAAAGAGTCAAGCTGAAAAGTTTTGCCCCAAAACTTTGATTGCAAAAAAAAATCTTCTTATATACTTTCCTCTGCTAAACTGAAGCCTAAGGCCAAAGTCAAATTTCAGTGGAAAACAGTCCTCTGCTGATTTGTTAAGGCTTTAGGGCATGTTTTGAGATGTTCTTTTAGCTGATATCACAGGGGATATGAGATTGCTCATGAAAACAACAGGGGAAATGAGAGGCAAGGCAGTTGTGTGCTTCGTTTATTCTCCTGGCTGACCTATCTAACTTTGGCAACTATCCTGGAGTGCTCAAGAAATGCAGGGTTAAGAAAAATTAACTAACTAAAAATTAATTAACTAAAAATTAACTAAAGCATTAGTTAATGCTTTCCTTTCAACTAAAGGAAAAACCCTTCTTGCCTTTTCTCAGCCAAACCCAACCTTGAGGAGGAAGTCCCTACCATTAAAGAAAGATATTTCCTTCTCTTATTTAGTCTTTTTTTTTTACCTCATCAGGCAAATTTTCAAGGAACAACCACTCCAGAGAATGAAATATCACACATCCTGAAAACATAAATTACTTTCGTATTTCTAAGTCCTGATAAGACGGACAGTAAATGAAATTTTAACAAGATAACTAGTGTTTTGCTTTCCATTAATCCTTGAAGCACCTCCCTCTGGGATAGCTTTGGAATTGAAAATGCATTACTGCATATCTCATTAATACCACGTGCTTTCCCTCAGTGAAAAGAGCTTCTGTCCTACAGGCATTTTGTCATAGAAATCCAAGCTAGGCAGCTGTAGGAAAAGCTACCCATGGTTTTCCTTCTGTCTGCCCTCAATAGTAACTCTGAAAGTTCTGGAAAGAGAGAGATTTCAGCATCAGGTGGGACACAACAGGAGATGGTTAGTTTCATGGGCTCACACATAACCAAGTACTGTTCACCTAAGAAGATAAATATAAATAATTAGAACTAGTTTAATAGAGTGAAAGAACCACTTGCCACAAAAGACAGTTCAGCAATTCATAGATTTTGAAGGTCAAACTGGAGAACTTGATTGTCTTCATTGGCTTTCATGGAGCTTGATAAACACTAACAGTAGATTAAGAAATTTCCTTTGAAGAAAATTATGTTTTCCAGTATTAAGCCTACTTTGAAGACATAAAAAACGTATCTTACCAGTCCTTATAATTGATGTCTTCATTACATCCTGTAACCAAGTGTTACACTTCGAGTTTTATTACAGTTTATCTTGCTAAACTAGCTAGTCCCTACCTAATAACTAGCTAGTCCCTGTAATTCACTAGTGCCTATGCAGACCCTGGAAAAAGCAGATGAAATGCAAAAGGTTTCATCAACACTGAAATTAGCAGAAGAATTCAAACTACTGCACACTTATGGTCCACTTCATAATTTCCTGCCCAAGGTTGGAGCAGGTCCTTCAGCTATGCTGTATTTCAATAATTCAAGGGTTCAGAAACTCATTCCCAGGGGCATCAGCTGCTTGCCTCTGAAAGCAATGGCTGTGTGCACAGAGTGCTGTGGGCAGGAGGGTATGTCTGCAGCGAGTTGTTCCCCATTCCAGAGGCTGGATGCTCAGCAGGGTTCTGTCAGAGAAGTTCTGGAATCAGTTAGTCCCCGAACTGTCATGTGTATTTAAAAAATAAAAAAATAGGATCCAGAGCCCAACAAATAACCTTTCTTTTTTTTCTTTTTTTTTTTTTTTTTTAACCTGAGCTACCTAGACTTTTCCATGCAGGTCTGTTGCTATTTGAATGTTAAACTAAAGGGAGCATCGTATGCTGCACATCAAAATGCTTGCTACAGCATTTGGTCAAGGTCTCAGCAGAAAACTTCCTAATTGCCAAGTATTTCCTGACAGATTCAAATAGCCATAATGGTGAACACTTACAGAGCACATTTTAGGCAAGGCGTACCCTAGGCAGAGCAGAAGCCAGCCAGCCAGTGGACTAGTTCCTGCCAGACACAGTTGCTGAGACTCAGAACAAACTGCCTTCTGAACTCAGCAGAGTTCAAGCTCAAGCACTCTGAATGACAGGAAAGCATGACTCAGATGAAGTGTGCTTGTCAAATGTTGCTATGCCCAGCATTCCATACACAGTTTGTACACCACAAGAAACAAATACTCAAGGAAGCACTGGTGATTTGGCTAGAAGTGCTAGTAAGTGGGATACTTACATATTTCTAAGTATCTTCCAAATGTTTCATATTTTCCAATGGAGAAGAACACAAAAAATTCATCTCTATAGAAATTTCAATATAGGCTGGCAATTTAGTAGCATAGCACTGCCAATTTATTTGAGAAAAGCTATTACACTATGTCAAGGTTAAGGACTTATGCATGGAAAGCACAATAGGTTTCATGCAATATGTACTTCTAATCTTTCCATATCTCCTCAGCACGAACTCTGACATTTGGAATTTGGTTATAAATCCAACCTACAAGTGCTTCACCTATCACATGATGCCTGCACTAACCTGAACAAAGTGGTACTAATCGTGCTTCTGCTTTTATGAAAAGCATCAGCAGAAATAATTTTTGTCATCCAAAACATCTTGACTGCTATGACAAAGGGTTGAAAAATCTAGATTAGGTTTTTGTGCTTTCAAGAGAAGTTTCAAGAGAATAATAACAAGTTCAGTTCCAATGAGCTAGAGAGGTTATGAAGCAACTTCATCTATGTCAGATACCTTGAAAAAAAACAATTTTTTTCAGAGTAAGAAAGAATTCACATTTGTAAACATAACCTGTAGATTTTTATATGGCTGAAAAAAGTATTCATATATATATATATATATATCTGCAGTGACAACAAAACAACCTTGTATATAACTTATTTTGAGTATTTAACCACTGTTGATGAAAGGTTTGCTTACACATTAAATAGAATAGAAAAAAAAATTACCAAAGCAACCACTTCACCATAAGAAAAACATGTTATGATGGTAATTCTATGCTTGCTGTCCAGAGTTGTGCAAATCTCCTTCAATGTTACTCTGATGACTTGTATATATAAACACTTTTTCCTTCTTTTGGTTTTCTGGAAGATGTTTTCAAAAAAACAGTCATGTGGAAGATGTATAAGACAGTTATGTTTTTGGAAAGTCACATCTGTGAATTTGAAAATAAATGTGCCCATCAACAGAGAAGAGAAATTTTTAGAACAAGATCTTATTCATTGTTTTGCATAGTGTATTTCCTTTTATTATTACTTAGGATGTTAATTGGATAACTTCATACAGCTGCATAAAACTCAACCATTGTTAACTCTGGGTTGTTTTAGTTTTCTCAAATCTAACCTTGCTATGCATGCCTTATACCTGAAAATAAATAAAAACCCCAGATCTAAATAGTTGAAAACCCAAAGTCTGGTGTATGGCCCACAGGTAATTTGTAAAGATCAAGAGCTATAAAAGTCTGTTCCCTTACTCAGGAAAGGGCCTCTCTGAGAGTGGGCAAAGCCTGACGCAACTTAGACAGGGGAAGTGTGTGCATGCCAAGGACCCTTAAGTCACTGTGTACTTCAAAGCTGTAACTTGAGCTTCCCCAGTGACTTCCCAATAAATCAAATAAATCAGGCTGAGGCAGCAGGGGAGGCAGGACAGGCAAGTGAAAGAGATGGGGAAAAAGAAAGTGCACTGATAATGAAATGCTCAGGAAACAAAATTGTCCTGCAGCCCATTCCACAAATGTGAAATTACAGCTATTGGCTCCAAAAGAGCTTGCTTTCTTCACTCAAGCAATTGAACTGAGGCATCCTCAAACAGAGGTAACATTCATGGAGCTTAGGAGCAGTGCAAGTACTGCCTCACACATAATTTCTTCCCAGTCACACAGTTCTGAGAGTTTTGGTCTTTTATTTTTTAAGTGATGCAGTCAGATGTCACACAGACATTAGCATCTTACCTTTTTATTGGTAACATTCACCTCAGCCTGGATCTCTAGGAGTCCAACAACAGAGATGCAGGAGGACACAGGAGAGGCTGATAGACTTACATGAGTTTTGAAGACCATGGACATCTCTAACATAAGACCAGATCTTGGAGTCCTACACACCTAGAAGTGGAGCACTGGACTTGGATTTACAGATGACTCTTTCAAAATATGATAGTTCATCCAATGTCTGATATGATTTGCAAAACACGACTTGTTCAAGAGACAAGCTAGGTGCTCTGGATCAGTCATTTCAAGCAGGCTTATTCATCATGCATTCATCTTTCCTCTTAGTGAATCTCAGCCTGTGCCCCCACATTGCTGTGGTGCCCTGAACATAAGGCTGTGATCAACAAAGTTGACTCATGTAAATTCACTTTGTTTTCTGAAAGTTGAACCCTGCAGACCATGCAAGTGAATAACTAGTTCAAGGAGAGCTTATTTTGCAGAGACCAGCCCTACAGGCTTGACTATTTTTCCCAACTGGAAGACTAGATGAGAAAGGGTTAGCAATTTTAAGTTAAGGAAAAATTAATAAGGATGTTGTGGGAAGGAGAGTCTGGGTATCATAAATACTTCTCTCCTGAGTGTTAGGGAAAAGAAAAAAAGTAATGAGTGGGTAGGTAATAAATTATTAAGCTATCGTTCAGGAAATCTAGACAGGGGAATTAAAATGGAAAGGAATAAAATTCTTAAGGATTTATTTTATTGACTAGTTTCCAACTTAGAATAAGGTTAGAACTTAACCCTTCATTTTGAGGCAATGGTTATAGCTGGTTCTGTTCCTCATAAGGGATTGCTGATGATTTTTTATTAGTCATCTCCATCTTCAATGATGTTATAAACCCTGGGAGTCCTGTATAGCACAGTGATGACTAAAAAATACCAGTAGCACCTGATGAATGGCCAGAACTGCAGCATTATCTGCAGTTGCATAAGATGATTACTGCTGACATAAGCATACAGAGATGCAGGATCCAGGGCACTCACAGACACCATCCCATGTGAAAGATGGCAAGTGATACCCTCTGAGAAAGTGAGCCTTGCCAGCCTATGTGCTCTCCTAATTCCAAACTCTGGCCATAACACTTGCCCAAGAAAAATGGGCTTGTCTGGCTGCAGCCTGTGAGGTGCTGACCTAGGGCAACTGAGAAGTTGCTTGTACTCATACCAGATGTGTTGTCTTTTTGAGATCAAAGGGATTTTGTGGGGTGAGAGGAGACCTTTTTCACTTCCTGCTAGCAAATGGTGGTGGAAATCCCCTCTCTAGACATGAACTGGAAAATCTGGAAACTATCCAAAGGGTTATAACAAACAGCCATCAGGCCTTCCCATCATTCTTGACCACAGCTGGTTGAGATATTGTTCAGGGAGAAGGAGTCCTGAGCCCTCAGTTTTCATGACAGTGATCCTTCTGCACTTCCTCTGATGTATGTTCACTGTCAGAAGACAATGCCATGATCATCAGTGCTTGCATATACATCTTCATGAACTAACACTGGTCTTGTTGGAGCTGCACCATCACTCCTTGCTTCTCAGCAACTAGAGTATTTTTCTGGGAACACCACAACCAACTGATGGCGGAAACTCCACAATTATAATGAATCTGGCCAATCAGTTGAGACTCTCATAACTTTAGTAAGAGACTGCTGAGAGTGACATGGCATGGCTTGAGATGAGCACTGATAAACTGAGGCAAACGATGATGAACTCTTTAAGAGCCAATCATGCCAATCAATGCCCATTGCCTTTTCAGTACAGCTCGCAGTCCTCACTCCTCCTTTGCCACCCCACTGTGCCAGAAGAAGGAAATTCAAGTCACACCCTGAGCCTCTGGAGAACAAAATCTGGCAAAGTAGTGAAAATCCATTTTTATGGGCTTTTAAAAATATGACATCAACTTTTGTATTGTACATTCTTTTTGCTGAGTGGGCACTAAATGCAGGAACTCTCAGCAGAGGAAGGGAGGTGACAGTACCAGGCATTAACTTTTCAAACTTCTGCCTCAGGATTTTTCCCATCTTATTTTTAGTGTCTTTAGTTCTCATATTTGCCTGTTCTCTTCCACCTCCACCCACTTTTCTTCTTTCCTTACATGGGTGGCATATTGCTTTCTTCTTAAATGTTCAAATATTTAGAAATGCCAAGATGATTTAGGAGCTCTTGGAAATTATTTTCTGAGAGTGCATGGGACAGTAGCTGCTAAACAGCCACTCTTGTTTGTGAAATTGATCTGGGAGTTTTAACTCAGTAGTACCCATTTAGTGATGTTTCTATGAAACCATATGGAAGAAAATAAGCTAAATTTCCTGAATGGATTTGTTAAGAAAAAATAACAAACAACATATGTAATAATATGGCAGGAACTCGTGGAAATCACCACAAGGGAAAGAAAACTTGGTCCAATTCTACGATTCATTTCAGGGAATGATTTTAAAGTCTCAGCTCAAATTTTTGACAAAAACAGTAAAAGAGAAGCCTGACTTCAGTTGCTTGTAGATGCCTGGCATTTTGATGGGAGCTTTTACATGGTACAGCCATCTCTATGAACCAGTACTGAACTAAAACATGAATGAATAAAAAAATAATTAAAAAAAAATTAATTTACTAGTGATTTTGAAGGTCCAAGTATTTTTGATAGCATTGTTTCACTGAATCAAGTGTTATTTTCTTAGGCTGCTGAGAGTAGAATTATATTTGCCAGATCTATTTGCATCTCACTGATCAAAGTTAAGCTGAAGTTTACCAAATTAAAAAAAAAAAATAAAAAAGAACCACTGTCTTATGCTGAAGAGAGAATTTACAAATATTCTCAAAAAAATCTTTCCCAAAAGAAAAAAGCAAAACATTAAGATTCTTTCTTTCATACAGAAGAAGATAAACCATTGAGAAAACATCTGTCTGAGTCTTCATTTTTATTTGAAAGCCAAATATAAATTTTAAAGCTAATTCTTAGTCAGAGGAATTTATCATTTTACAGCTGAATCAATGTATCAAAGTACCATGGGAATTTAGGAACCTAAATAATTTTCTAGAACAACATCTTTAAGTCTCTACTCGTGTGCTTTTCTGTCTTAGATACTAGATACTAAAGAATTTTTGTGGAGCCACACAGGTTTAAATTTAACTTGTCAATGGGGTGCTTCTAACTTCTGAAAAACCAAGAATTTAAAAGGTGAGGAGGCCCAAAGACCTTTAATGCCTTCGAACATCAGGGTCTGACTTACGTGTGAGGATGGCTAGAAGAGCTCCCATTGCTGCCTTAAAGACATCCAGCTGTCCCAGAGCAAATGCAGCTGCTCCTGGAGCAGTTGGCGCTCTGCCATGCCTTACAGGCTGCCACACAAAGGTAAATCAACACTTCAAAGCCAGGTTTCCACTCTCCTTAAAGCTCTGTGCTGCCATGGCTACTCTGCATTAATAAGAAAATAAAAAAGTGGTTTTTAACTGCTGGGATTTGTACCCAGTCCTAAACATCCACTTTGTCATATGCAGCTCTGGGTGTTCAAGATGGTAATAGAGTTGGTATCAGGCCTTAGCAAAGTCTGACAACAGCTACCAGTTTAGTTCTGCTTTTCTGTCCACTTTGTCCACTTATTGCGAAAATGAATCAAAGCACCATGGCTCCCCCAGTGAAAAAATGCCTTTTTCAAAACCATTTCTGTGAATAAGCAAGCCTCCTCGAAAAGTCTTTCAATGGGAAGTGTTCATTCAAGCATTCATTCTTACACTGGGCAATGACTTTGTTTTTTATCTTTGATCTTATTGTCCTCAGCTAATGAGAAGCAACATTCTGTTTGGAAAGGGTATAAAGGGTTTATGTCATTGTCTTGTCTTGCAAAGCCCCATAAAGTTTTAAATCCTTAAACATCTAAAAAATGGTGACATACGTGTTCAGAACAAGTTTAGTACTGTTTTCTGTTTTAGTGATTGCTGTTTCCCTTTCCATTCCTGTACCCAGCTTACTTGAAAAAGAATAGATCTGAGGGGCTTTTGTTTACACACACACACACACACACACACACACACACACACACACACACACACACAAAATAACTTTAAATAAAATATCACTATCATCTTAGAATATGAAAATAGGTCATAAACTCTCACTGCTGATGACTCTCCTCAACAAGGTCCCAGGATCCTGAAGTCCTGGCCTAGGGAAACTGTGTTCTCTCCTTTACCTTGTATGGCACAGGCATGCAAGTCTGCCTCCAATTTGAAGGTCTTATAAGCATTTCTTGACTTTACTGACCCAGTAATTAAAAAGCATCTTGTGAATCCTATCTGAGCTGGTGTGAAGGACTTCTGAAATGATGACTGGCAATGAATGATCACCCATGGCTGTCCTCCTTGCCAGAGTGGATGCAGTATTCTCCTTGTATGCAATCTTTGGGGAAAAAGAAAAGGAAATGGGAAGGGGAACAACGAGGGGAAGGAGGAAGGGAGATGAGGGGAGGAGAAGGAAGGGCAGGGAAAGGAAGGACCTTCTCACCCTTTTTCTTCACTTGGTGTTGGTGACTGCATTGTTGCTCCTCTCACGTATTCTCACTCCTCTCTTGTTTGACCACAATTACATCTGTGCGATAACTTATTTTTTCTTCTGAAATAGGTTATCACAGAGGTGTTATTGGTTGGTTCTGCCTTGACCTTTCTGTCCATATGCTCTAAACTCCCCCAAAACAAACAAAAATCCCTAAGTTCACTGTAGTCACAGAACTCTCTAAGAGCAGGGTCTTACACTGTTACATTTGGAACATGTACTAGAAGATGGAACATGTATTCTCCTTGAGGCAAATATGACCCCAGGAAAACAAATAAAACACAAACAAAAATCCATGAAGTTAAAATGAAAAAAACTTGTCTTCAGTAATTGTGTTTGCTTGTAAGTGTATTGGGAAGTGCCTCAAATTTCTTTTCCTCAGCTACAATGTCCTGGGATAAAGTAGGTTAGGACAGAAATTCTCAAATGTTGTGTACTGGTTTGCTGTGGCCAGGTCCTGGTAGCTGGTGGGGGGGGGGGGGGGGTCCAAGGGGGGCTTCTCTGAGAAGATTCTACCAATATGGACCTGCTACTGGCCAAGGCCAAGCCCATCAGTGACAGTGAGATCATATTTGCGATAACGTACTGAAAAATAAAAACAAAACAAAATTAGTTATTGCACAGGAATAATTGCAGTCAGAACAGAGTAGAGTGAGAATATGTGAGAGGTACCACTCTGCAGACACCCAGGTCTGTGGAGAAGGAGGATAGGAGGTACTCTTGGCACCAGAGGTGAGATTCTTGCGCAGGCAGTTGTGAAGACCATTGCAAGACAGCTGTGCCCCTGCAGCCCGTGGAGGACTATGGTGGAGCAGAGATGCACCTGCAGATTATGGAGGACCCCATGCCAGAACAGATGGATGCCCATGGACCTCCCAGAGCAGGGGGATGTGGGTAAGGAAAGGTGGGTATTCACCATTTACATGCAGAAGCCTCACAGATGGGTTACAATACCCCTGGTGCCGTAACAGCGATGTATTGCACCCATGAAACAACACTCCTGAACTGGAAGCGTGTGTGCTCTGCCACAGGTACCTACCTCCAAACAGAGACAGAGACAAAACATCAGCAAAGCAATGAACAGTGCATCAACTGCTGTAGAAGACTCACTGCTGATGGTCCAGGAGTGCCAGAGTTTGGAATTGCTGGAAAAGCCAACAGGGACATGAACGCTTTGAGTGTTATCTCTGACTAAGGGAGGGCAATGCACCTGGTTCAGTGAAGTTTTTGGTTTTATTTAAGAGGTTTTATAGAGCTGATGTGTTTGAAATTTCATGAATATGATTTCAATGAAGTGATCAGGGACAAAATCCTATGAAAATTAGAAACAAAGGTTAATGGTTTTGGTTGTAGACCATGATGTTTTGGAGCTGAAGACAAGAAAGTTTTGAGAAGTGCTGTGCTTCATAATTAACTGTGGAATTTTAAACAAATGAGTACACCTTGTTATATTTAAAACTATTACAGCCATAATTTTCCAGTAGAAAGGTTCCATTAATTGGTATTTTATTTCAGCTCAAAATTATCAGTGTGACACTAACAATAAGAAATTCACACAAAGTAAAGACTGATGGACAAATGACATGACAAATGGAAATATTATTAACATACTATTGATATACATAAGATGCAAGAATAAATCTTCATTAAGTTACTATATTGTAGAGAATGAAGAAATTTTGTAAAGTTCACTGCAACATTATTAAATGTTTAGTGGGATATCTAGAGAAGAAAAAAAATGTAGAAAAGGAAATTTTGGTGGAAGAACAGAAGCTTTCTCAAAGAAAAGTTGTAGACCAAGGTTCTTGTTCTTAGACCAAGAGTAAATTGAAAATTATAAATTTGGTAAACTAGTAAAAAACCCAACTTTAAGATGTATTCAGTAGCATAAGATAAATGTAATGCAGATAAGAATCTGTGTTCTTATAGATAAAGAGAACCTGACAGTTTCTCCTAAAGATATATTATTCTTTTTTTTTTTTTTTCATTACAACAGTGAAATTCACATCCATTTCACCAGTTTCCTTACAAGCCTCAGAAATAAAGCTCACATTTGGTATTTGCAGTTGATCTAGCTCTGGTGTTTACTGATTCTTTAGTAATATTTTTAGTTAGAAAAGTAAAATTTGTCAGAAAATAACCTGTGATTCTTTCCTTTCTGAATGAAACACTTTCAGAAGACATTATGTCCCTTTTGACATTATGACATTGGACTGACACTGAAACAGCTTCACAGAACTTCTCTAAATCCATTTTTATCCATTCATTAGTATAAATGTCAAACTCTTACTCATTTGTTTAAGTTGCAATCATACGTCTGTTTTACACTTACAGTTACCCTTACACAGCTATATCCCCATACAAATGATAATCCACATTACCTGACTTCATAATACAAAGGTATTCCAGAAGAAAAGAATGGGACATGCAGTTGGTGACATCTGTCTCCAGTTCATGTCTGTATAGCTACAATGGCCATTGGAGACTCAAGGAGCCTGCTGCTTTTCCAGAAAATAGGATAATTAAGATTGCTACTGTGTACAGAACGTACAGGAATACCACCTTTTTTTTTTAAAATCCATTCTTCAGTACTTCACTGAATCCATTCTCCAGTACTTCACTGGCAACATATTGCTAAAGAGGGAACCAAGGACCAGATAAACAATGCAATTTTTATATA
>WBNO01025048.1:0-15571 GCA_013400575.1 Peucedramus taeniatus
AGAATACATTTGGTTACATCTTGTTCTGCAGCCCATGACACACACAGATCTCATGATAAACTTTTGGCACTCAACTGAAAAAAGCTGAACCCCCAGAATCAGTTTTTTGATTCAAGCATTCACAAATATGATTTCAAAATTGACTTCCTATGAATATTAAAACTGGATATTCATTGTTCCCATAGACAGTCTTCTCAATTAACATATTCACTAGGATATTTATGGAAACATACACAAAAAGAGTGTGAACAGCATCAAAGTGAATCCATTTAAATACTAAGATGAATATTTGCAGCCTTCCTTCAATTCATTTTATTGTATTTTATGAGGTGTTTGCTCAACTCTGGCTTCAATCATGTCTCTACAGATGACTTTGACTGAAATGGACTGTCAGGGAATGATAGCTGCCCAACACTGGAGTGAAAAGAAGATAGTCAAGGAAAGCAAGTCCCAGGAAAGAAGGCAGGCTCAATTTTTTTAAAATTCTATCCGAGCAGTTAAAAGAAACCAAAGTCAACTATTCTCTCACAGACTCCCTACAGGATCTCACACAACTTTCAATTTTTCATCTTAAGGTTACATTACTGCCTCTTTCTTTCCTGGGAAATATATTCTACACAGGAGCCCTACAGACATACTTTAGGATTTCAGCCTCAAGTGGATCCACCACACAGGGACTGGTAACTCAAGTGTATTTTCATCCTCTCAAAACAGAGGTGACTGTAAATCTGCTGAGGTCACACAGCCAGAGTGCACTTTTTTTTTCTTTTCCTTTGTGGGTTTTTTTTTTGGTTTTTTTTTTTTTTTTTTTTTTTTTTGGTTTTTTTTTTTTTTTTTTTTTTTTTTTTTTTTTTTTTTTTTTTTTTTTTTGTTTGAGGAATCAGTAATCTAGAAAGCATGGTCAAATTACAGTTCCAGATCTCCATTTTACATGACCTTCACAGTAAGGGGGATAAAATCTGCTGCATATAGCTCAGAAAATTAAGCTATTTATGGAGCTACCACTAGTTAGTGAAACTGCTATTTTCTTTCTAATGAAAATTCATCATGCATCATTTGATTATTTTCTCTTCCCTGTTTTAAATGCACTCCGCCCTTCCTACTCTATTACTTTGTCTTTTGAATATAATTTAAGAATGTTGGAACAATTAGCTTTTTCATTCAAAGTAACAGATAACTGAAATGATGCTGTCCTTGTGCATTATTAAAAACAACAGTAACCAGGTATATTCAAAGGCCATAGAATATTCAGTATCATCTTTCATATTATGCTTCATAACCTTAATAGACATTTGTACATGATTAATGAGGCTTTTAGTAGCTATTGCTGTCACAGCTTGGGTAACACCACCTCCAATGAATATTCTAAGGGAAGGGTCTTACTGGAAGTGTCGAGGGACAACTGTGAAGTAGCAGGCTGTCATGTACTTTCTGAAAAGAGAACAAAATCCAAAATAAAACAAAACTCTGTCTTAGGAAATTTGAAACTATTCAAAAAGTAGGACATGGGAACAGACTGCAGTAAGGCATATTTTATATTACAGATGCACTAACAAAGCTTTTAAAGGGTTTCTAATGTGATCCCACTCCCATGCTATGGCAAAAGAATAACTTAAGTTCTTAGATATAAACACATGGATGAGTAATGTAATTCCTAATTACATCAAGAATATATGAGGCAGACACAGCACTACAGATGTCATACCAGATATTTGAGTCTAGAGCCCTGAAACATACAAACAAAGAAAAAAACTGCAGAAGAACAAAAAAATCCCCACAAAATTTTTTGTTATGACAACTCAGCTAGGTCAACCTTTTTTCTTAGTGAATAGAAGACCACAGTGATTTCACTACTATATGTAGGTATCTTCAAACAGAAACATTCCCAGGCCTGGCAGGGCAATTGGATTCACCAAGGGTAAATCATGCTTGACCAACCTGACTGCTTGCTGTGATGAAATGACTATGAATACATGGCCAGTTGATGCAATCTCCCTAGAATTTAAGCACAGTATCCCTGTATCCAAGCTGGGATTTTGCCATGTATATGGGTGGACTACTAGATGTGTGAAAAACTATCCAGCATGTTGGGCTCAAAGAGAGGTGGTACTCATTCATGGTGTGTCTGGAAGTCCATGTATTCTCTGTCCCTGAAGATTTTCAAGACGCTGTTGAATACAGGCCTAAAAAAATCTTCCAAAAATCCCCACTGATTTGAACAGGAGTTTAATGAGAGAACTCCTGAGGTCCCTTCCACACTGAATAATTAAACGAATCTATGGATGATACCAGGTATTGACGATTTCTTTAATTTGGTGGAGAAAAGTCTAACAAGAACATTTACTCAAATCTAAAACCAGATGTACTGAAAAGAAAATTCCTAGCCCTGCTATTAACAAAAGAAACAAGTGCCAGGAGGCAGAGAGGACTCTACATTCCTGATGCCTTCAAATCAAGGCACAATGCTGTTGTGAGGCAATTAGTAATCAATTAGAGAATCACAGAATGATACAATTGTTTATGATGGAAAAGGCCTTTAAGATCATTGAGTCCCCCCATGAGCCCAGCACTGCCATGTCCATCACTAAACCATGTTCCTAAGTGCCACATATACACATATTTTAAACATCTCCAAGGATGAGGTCACCCAACCACTTCACTGGGCAGCCTGTTCCAATGTTTGTCAACCATTTCCATGAAGGAACTTTTCCCAATATCCAATCTAAACCTCCTGTGGTGCAACTTGAGGCCACTTCCTCTTGTTCTACTGCTTGTTACTTGGGAGAAGACACCCACCCCCACCTCACTACAATCTTCACAGAGAGCTCAAACACGAGTAAATTGTGGGAACCACTGTGAAGAAAAAAAACCCCAAGAAGTCATGTAAAATAACAAAATGGCATTAACTTTTGGCCATAATACATACAAGTTAAGGAAAATACTAGCTATTATTCAGCTAAATAAATATCTAACCAACCTTAGTGTTTTAACCAAGAAACATTAAATAATCCCCATCCAAAATTAAGAAAAAAGAAAACAGATACTGAAAAATAACCTATCGAGTTATTAACTGTGTATAATTTCCAGTCCTTTTCCAGTGCAAGGCTTTGTAATAGGTAATGGGCTTTGCTCCCTAGTTTGCATTTGAGATTAATTCACAGTGAGAGCTTTAAGTCACTTCAAATACCCTGTAGCAACAAATTTCAAGATTTGTATTGAGTTCTCTGTAAAAACAAAGCATTCTACCCACAGAGGAATTTAAAACACCATGGCATTATCAATTGTGGACACAATTAAAATAGTCATTATGACAAAGCAGCATAATAGTCTTCTAAAAGCAAAAAGGCGAGGCCTGCATTTGCTCAGCTTTTAAAAATCAAACAAAATCAGTACTGTTCTGCCTGCCAGATCATTATTTTTAAGTATGCAGCTAGCACCCCACTGTATTTCCAATTTAACATGAATCCCACAAGTGTTTCGTTCTAGAATGAGCTCATGGAGTTACTGCACATTAAGGTAGAATTTTAAGTACTCAAATAAATTTGCATAAACAAACATTTGTACATGGAATATAAGTAATTCAAAATCATATGCAACACACTCCAAAAATCTTTACATGTTCTTACTTGTATTTTAACATGGAAACCCCTTTCGTTTCCAAACACAGCTCAGATTTGTCAGCCAAGGATACACAAAAGAAGCTTGACATTTTAAACAATGCCTTTTTAAAATTATCAGACCGTAAACTAGTGACTGAACAGTTTTTACAAGGTTGGAACACCTTTCCTCATGCTAATGCATCTACAAAAGCTGAATGACTTTTTTTTACTCTTGCCAAAATAACATACCCATTGCCCAACATAAAATGCTTCACCTCCACAATAAGCAAAACAAACAAACCAGAAAAAAAAGCTACAAAGTAGCAAAGAACGGGAGAGCCAGAATCCTTGAATCTCACCTAACTAAAGTATTACTGCTGAATGTCTGCAAGGCCTGGAAAAAACCTTCACCAGACAGGCAATTTAAAAGACAAAGTAGTTATTATCCCAAGTCTTGTTTTATAAAGCGCTCATTACATAGCTGCAAGTCAATATACCTATAAACTGGAGGATTTCCACCTAAAAAAAGAAGGGATCAGGAAGATATTCCAACTAAAACAATCTACTGTCAGTCAGGTAGATGTGGATCAAACTACTTCTATGTAAACAAACCTTATATAGATATTCATTGATTTTCTGTGTTCAGCATATCTGAAATGAGATGTTAACAATTTTACAGGGCATACGATAGACCAACTTTTAAAAATTAGAAAATACTGGGAAAAGATTAGTAAAGTGGGCAGGGGGAGAGTTGTTGCACATTTTCAAAGATGAGTGGAAAGTCAAGTAACTGTGGCCAGTAATTAACTCAACATCCTCAGTAGTGAGAACATGGTAAGGAAGGCCCTTTGTTGAAATCTGCACCTTGGGAACTATTTCATATGCAAGCCAAACAAGATTTATTTAAATAAAAATCAATGATGACTGATCTACATTTATCTGTCCAGGTACAAATCATTCAACACCCCCCCTCCCCTCCCATAGCCATTATTCCTCTCCTACCTTCAAAACTCCCAGCAAACAGATAAATCCATGTAATGGCTGGGACAAAAAGAATGGTCAGAGAGGCAGCCAGGAATTTCCGTCGCCCTCTGCAGATTCCCAGCATTCTCTCAGGAGTGCAGAATCCCAACCCACTGCTGTTCCTATGTTGGAAGCAAATAGTCCACAGCCTCCCACATATTACTCCCTGAAAAGGAAAGGAAAAAATATTTCAACAGCTTATCACTCTACAGAAAGTTATAGACTATGCCAGTGTTCCAAAAGAGTAAAAGAACAGGGCTAAAAAAGGGCTGCTGCAATTGCAAGGTGGCACCCATTTAAAAATTATCCATGACTACTTAAATATAAAATAAGTTTTAGAAGTCAAATTGAGACAGTAAGTCAATAAAGCACATCATATCACCTAAATACACACTAAGCTCCATCTTACCAATAGATGTCAATTTTATTTACAGTTTTGTCCTCATTTTACTGGAATTCTGAGATCTTTGATGCCCATGTGTGCTGGGGTCCCATGGCAGATAAGAGAAAGCCACCCACACTCCTTCACCTGCTCCCAAAGAGCAGAAATCACAGCACTGAATCAGTGATTTGTCTGCTGTTGGTCATGATCTCAAGAGAATGAACCAAAAAAAAGGAAAGCTGAAGTTTGGGGGTAGAGGGATGTTACTGAAATTACCCACTTTGCACACCAAAAGCAGTGCTGATGACTGCTGTGGAAAAGGGAGAAGAGAAAGTGCAAAATGGCCAAGGAAATATCCATATTCACACAGGGGATCTCAGGAGCTTTAGACTATATGCCAAGAGAAAAATTGATTCTGCTGAATAACACAGTTTAAAAACTGTGGAAAAAAATAATTCTGATCCTAATTTGAAATAATTGTTCTGCATTTCAGAGGAGCCAAGAAAAAATATGATGATCTTTATTCACAGGAAAATGAATATTCCCACACCAGTGCAGGCATGCAGGGCATAAAAATAATATTCCATATTGATAGCAGGTTTTTTTTTTTGAAGGAAAGGCTAGTAGCAGACAAGTTAGAAAAGGAAAGAGAAGTATTCAGTCCATGCAAATCTACTTCAGCTTTTGTGTGAAAGGGCTTAGGTTTTTCAATTCTAAGAATAGAAGTGGCCTACAAGAATGGTAGGGAAAGAGATTCTGGTAGTACAAGGTGTTTAATAACAGTGCCCTTTGACTTATGCTTAAACCAGCACAAGAGCTGATACAAGCAATGTACCGTTTCTACAGTGGCTGCTGTGTGTCGTGAGAGTGTCTTAGCTCTACAACTCCATATATATTGCAGTAAAAATCAATTCTGAAATTAAATTACATCAAGAATGAGAATGTAGACATGAGAAATAGGTTCAGACAAAAAAATCTCTGGTGCTGGAGATACCTGGCTGCAGTAATCAGGCAAGCTTACAGCTGTGACTTGAACATTCAATAGTGCCCACTTTACTACACTACAGTTTAAGAGCCATGATAGTACTCTGACCTTGGAACTGATAAAATGGACTATAATTTGTCCAGAGCCAGCAGAAAAAGCATTCCATTGTGTCAGCTTTTCAAGGCAATGAATGCCTCACCACAGAGATTTTGCACAAAATATGTGGACAGACTTAATATTACAACTGCGGTATTAGAGTCACTCTGTGTTAGACAGAGACACACATTTAGTAGATAAATTGTGGAGAACTCTTTATCTTCATTCACTATACTTGGATAATGATTACATTTCATTTCTTTTTCTTATAGCACATAGCTTGTACAACTCTGAAAGAGTCCTTTACATGCCTACTTGAAAAACACTGATAATTTCCCAGGCTTCTGTGTTTATAAGCATGTATATTATGAAATGCACAGAATCACTTATTTTAAGTAGGAACTCTTTTTTTTTTTTTTCCATTAAATGTACTGGCATGCACCACTGACATCAGTCTGTGCATAGAAAAATAAACCTCTGAAAATATAAACACCCAAGCACAGTCATTGGCAAATAGCCACATCTTGCACTGAAACATGCACTGGCTGGATACTGCTCCTATCAATGACACCAGTAAAAATTACAGGTAACAAAGTAAAAGTAAACACCAGACTTTCTGAAATCACACTGTTACAAGTGTGCTGATACAAGTTTCCAGGGCAATGACATACAGACTCTTAAGCCTAGAGTGATAGAGCTGCTAGTGATTAATGCATCTTGGGGTGGCATATTTAAGAAATAATTTGATTTTTCTTATATATTCTTTTAAATATCCATGCAAGTTAAGTTTCTGAACAGGTTGATATGACGGATGGAATCCAGCTTTTCTACTCTACAAATGTAAAGTACTCTAGCAAATCAAAAAGGTATAAGGCACAACATTGAACTCCCAGTTCTGCGGCAAAGGAAAGACAGGAATGTGGCAAATTCAGTTTTCTACAAATTGTCATCATACAGACAAAACAGCAAAATCCTTTTGCACATTCATGCATATCTCTTGTCTAACTAGAAAAGCATTTGGAAAAATCCTAAACAGACAAGTCAGCTTGTGATGGATCACCCTAGGAAATGTTAAGATACTTCTTTTAATAGTGCTTTAAAAGAGCCATAAACTACTTTTAATTATGCTCCTACTATCTCCCCACTTTCCCAAAGCTGTGAATAGCTTCCCTTGGGTCTTAAATATTCATTTTTAGTGTATAACATCACAGCCCCTGCTGAGTACTTTTATCCAAAGTAGATGATGTAACATGTGCAACCCTTACACAAGCAATTACATAAAACGTCCATGAATGGTAATGACCATCCTTGGCTTACAGGAAGAGATTTGGACTCAAGCATATATTCACTATTGGCTTTACTCAGAAACAATGTTACCTAATATACCACTGTCAAATAGATTGAAAGAGGACACTGCAACTCTTTTGTCTTGGTTTTCCTTTCAACAGGTGCCAGATTGATATCCACCACAGGAGGAAAGGTATTAAGGTATTGACAACCCCAGCTCTATCAAGGACTGAGCACAAAATACAGTTGCACATTTTTGCCATACAAGCCAGCAAATGCCTTTCAGAATTCTCCTACAGTCTCCACTACTCAGTAGAACTACCACAGTCCTATTGAATCAGACTGTCATCTGCCTAAAAGCTCTTAGAAAGCAGTTTCATGGTACAAGCTAAAATTGAAGCTACTTCAGATGTGACATTGCTAGGCACATTCATCTTTTCAGTAAAATGGTTCACTTCATTTACACAAAGCCATGCAGTGCTCCTCCTAATAGTTTTCAGTCTCAACAGCTGTGCTAACTAAACACTTGCGCTCAGAAATACACAGCATGAAATGTATCAGAAACAAAACAAAGGATGAAGGAATAACTGGCCAATTTAACCACAGCATCCAGGTGTGATATTCTGATCAAAAAATAGCCAATGGTTGCTCCTTACCTGTTGCCCAACATCAGTATTTTCAGATCTAAGCCACAAAGAGCATCTGCAACTTTATCAATCTTTAATGGATTTATCTCAAAATAAGAGAGACCAAAATTAGACCCACAGTAAAAGGGAGCATTTGTGTTGGCAGTTCCAAAAACAGTCTCAGCTACACCCCTCCTGACACAATCAGATTTTGTGGAATATTGTTCTACCTTGCTCTTTAATTGTGCTCCAAGAGTATCATATAATTGTATTTTAGAAATCTGATTCAGTAAGTAATACCCACAAAAGCTAGTTGCACGTACATCATATGCATTATGCCTTGCTGTCAGTGTGTCAGGTGCTCTACACTTCTAGGACACACCAGTTCAGGATTTATAAAACCTACTGCACAGAAACAGCTCCACAGACTGTGCTGTGACCTCAGGCCAGCTCACCCTTCCCAGACTGCTGCTAACCGTGCTCCAAAAGGCTTGGACAACACCAGTGCGCAGGGTCACAGTGGGAATTAAAATACTTTGGGCTTATCATTACAAAGACGAACTCATGACCTTCTCACGTGACCAGAATGACCTTTCTCACCTTCATGTATAGTCAAATACTTCCAATAACTACACTAACTTAACAAAGTGGTTTCTTTGTTTTAAATTGTGGATTATCTCCTCAGCTAAGCATGAAGCAGCTCTCAACCAGTATGAGCAGCACATATATTACAGTATATAAAACACAACACTAATCACATTGGTATTCAGTTACTATACATTTATTTCTTTTAATTACGGTATGAGAACTCGACTATGTCAGACATTCAGCAGGAGCTCCGTGAAACAATGGAAGTAATTATGAAAACAAAATTCAAACACAATTAACTAGATTTAACTGCTCTACTATAAAAAGCTTTTCTAACTGCTTCAAACATTTCCTTGCATTTGTTACAGTTAATCTTTTCCCAGTAATCTTTCATTTGTTTTCAAAGCCACTGGAAATAAATATATACAGTTAAAGCTGTTTACACAGCAATCCCGTGCCTTGGCTTTGCTGTGTTTTTTAAATTAATGTTATCTAATTCTTTTTGCTCTTGCAGTCTCTCTGCTCTCCTTCTGCACACTTGCAGTCACAGAGTCAATGAACAATTTCTACTACAAAGCTTTTCCCTTGGCTCTTTATCAATGTAGCATTCATCCCTTATGGGAGATTTTTCTGATTTTTGCCAAAAATATAAATAACGTAAAGTAAAAAAGCAGTATCTTATGCAGTATTTTTCTAGGGTTTTTTTAAATGTTGATAATGAGTGTTTATAATGAGTTTACTCCTTGACAGCCAGATTTTATCTTGCAGCTTTGCAGTCTTCCCATTATGGGAGCTGGTTATCATGTGACATTGTGATATTAAAGAAAAGTTTGGTACCGTAAAGGCAGGATGTAGAGTAAATTCAAGATTAGGAAACAGTATGAAAAAAAATTAAATGGTAAATCTTTATTTAATTAAACATCTCTCTGTTAATTTTCTTGGTTTAAACCAGACAGCAACTAAGTACAACACAGCCACTCACTCCCCCCACATCCATCCAGAGGGATGGGGAGGAGAATCAGAAAAGGGGAAAACTCATGAGTTGATGCAAGAACAGCTTAATAATTCAAATGAGGTAATTATTATTATCATCACCATTATTATTACAACAATAACAGTAACCACAATGAAAAGGAGACAAGAGAGAGGAATAAAACCCAAGAAAAAGCAAGTGATGCCCAATACAGTAGCTCACTACCTGCTAACCAATGCCCAGCCTGTTCCTGAGCAGCAGTCAGCCCCTTCCAGATAACTCTCCCAGTTTGTATACTGGGCATGTTGTCACATGGTACGGAATATCTCTGGCCTCTGGGTCAGCTGTCCTGGCCGTGCTCCTTCCTGGCTTCTTGTGCAGCTTCTCATTGGCAGAGTGTGGGAAACGGAAAAATCTTTTTGAGTAAATATGATTTAGCAACAATCAAAATATCAGGGTGTTATCAACGTTATTCTCATGTCCAAAACACAGCACTGTTCCAGCTACTAAGAAGAAAATTAACTCTATTCCAGTCAAAACCAGGATAATTAATATATTCCACTTCTCAAAGTTTTTGAACAGAAAGAGCATTTTGAAAGAAAATGCCATCTCTTCTCTCATCAACCTCTTCTTCTTCCACGCAGAACAACTTACTACAGAAACAAATCTAAGGCTCCTTTTGTTCCCACACTCTGAATTTCCTTGACATTGGAGAACCTCACCCCAAAATCAGACTTCTTAATCCTATAGTACCATGACTTTAAAGAAGGATTAGGAATACACTCAAACTCAGCATTCACCTCACAAGTTCTGTGAAGCCACTTTAAAGTAAAAGATTACAGCAGAGTTTCCAAACACTACCAAATACACTCTTTCTCAACTAGTTACAAGGAAGCAGTCCTATCTGTAAGAGAGAAAACAGCCACTAAGTTGACAGCACAAATGAGTTCTGCCTTGGAACTGTGCTAACTGCTCCGAGGGCACACAGGATTGACATCTTTTATATCTTCACTCAGTAAGTGTTGTGGCTTAAGGAAAATTCTATTAGTGCCCTGTTAATCAAAGTTTTCTAGAAGGTTCCAGCTGTAAGCAACGCCACCACAGGAATGGAATCTCTCTTGACAGTGGTCACAGAGAGAGAGAAGCAAATAAATAACATGATTTCACGTTTTTCTGCTCTCATTTCCACGCACTCCTTTATGTACGTACATACATATATATTGATACATACACTTCTAATGGCATTTTTTTTCCTTTCAAGCCTACACACTTTCATTCAAAAGAATGAAAGCCTGCAACTTCTAGAATTATTATTAAGGATTAAGACAATCTAAGACCAACAGGACAAGAATCTTTTTCTATGCCTCCACTAAAATATCACTGTTAATATGAGGGGAAAAAATGCAGTCAGTTGAGAAAAGAGAAAAGCAACAAAATAAAATTGTGACAGAAAGATTTATCTTGCCTGTAACATTTCATCTGTAACCAAAGAATTATACTTACTTTTAAAGCAGCTACTGACCTGTTTTCTCAAGGTGTTCTCCAAACCCCATTTTTACTCCACTTTCTCAGCTATATGGGCATATAGCACCAGTATTTCCTACCTCCCCAACTTATCTAAGGACTCAGCACAACTCAAAAAAAGTGAAACAGAGCCTGGCTTGGTTTGTGTATGGCAGAATTCTATCCTATGTACACATATTAAGAGTACCTTAGAATTTGAGATCCCAATGCCACTGAATCATGAACATAGTGGAGACCACAACCAGCCAGCAGCACCTCATACCTGTGATACAGGTTCTTTCAACAGAAAAGCAGCTCTCCTTCAGAATCACAGGCCACAGTCAGGCCACAACACTACTACATATATGAATTTCAGACTTATAGAAAGGACACACCTTTCCAAATCTAAGCATCTCCACCTAAAGTAGTGGCAGAAGGCAATTAAAAAAAAAAAAAAAAAAAAAGTAACATGCTATCTGTTCTAACCCCGAAGAAAACATCAGTTTGTTGATGCATCACTGTTCTCCCCACCTCTACACAACATCTTCCTACTGCGTAATCAAATAGAGACAAGCCATGGGTTTGTCCATTCACCTTGAGGGCATACAACCACATAGACAAGAAAATGTTCTTTAAAACAGGAGTAGGGCACTATGTACATCACACATAACCCTTCTCTAGAATTTTTATGCTAATACTTTGCTTCTCAGCTGAAGTTCTTGGATGCTTGTTCAAAAGCAGTGTTTACCTCCATTAGAATCCACTATGTATAAAGCTGCTCTAACAAGGAAATTGATTAAAGATTCATTAGAAAGTTTTGCTCAGGAGAGAACAATTATTTCTTGAACTGTTCCTCCCTGACAAAAGAAATCCATCTCTCTATGAAGCAAAGTCCTACTATAAAAAAAATTTTACAAAGCATGACAAAACCCCCCATATTTTTATTTTACTGCATAGATCTCCAACTACAAGTCAGTTTTACATGAGAATTTATGATATGCTTATATATTCATAGCATGTCTACAGCAGCTACTTATTTGTCAGACAGATATAAAAGCTGGCATCATACTTATAAATTGATTATTAAATATTTCTATTAAATTAGGCAAATTAAAATTAAAATAGAGAGAAATGGGCCCAGGTGGTTCTCTCCTCAATTCTGACAGTAAGAAGGAGCTGAGGAGTGCATAGATCCTGTGGGTCAAAATTCAGTTGTGCAGCTGGTATAGAGTGACAGGAGACACCTGGCTGCAGCAACCAGGTAATGGATGGATACAGGTGTTTTAAGAAGACCAGAAGGAGGAATTGCTCTATATGTGAGAACAGCTGAAATAGCTGAAGCTCTCCTTAGGACCATCCCCCTCTACTCAGCAGTGGTGAGAAACATCTGGAATGCTGTCTCCAGGCCTGTGCTCCCCAGTGACACAGCCAGAGAGGCTGCAGAGCCTCCATTCTTGGAGACATTCAAAACCCAACTGGCCTCCAGCAACCTCCTTTAGTTGAGCTTGCTTTAAGCAAGGTGTTGAACTACGCAATCTCCAGAGGTCCCTTCAAATGCAACTCTGTAATTCCCAATGCCACAATTTTGTACCTAGTCATAAAACAAATAGAGGCCATTTAATGTAAATCCTCAAAATTCAAACTAATACTTCTTCTGCTATGCATGAATGAACATACACATAAACAATTATACTGAAACACACAGAAAATCGCAGGTTAAACTTTTAGCTAGTATAAATCAATATAATATTGATTGAATCTTTAGTAAGATCAATTCAACTAGCATCAATTCCCAAAAACTATGGACTAAGTCTCTCAAACTTGATGAAAAGTTGCATTTTTTATATAAGCACCAAAATTCTCACCTCATTACTACTGCCTAAATATTACCAAACCCAAAAATATTTTTATCAGGTTTATATAAAAAAAAAAAAAAAAAAAAAAACAAATGTTGAAATGAAAATTCCAAGAAGTTTTGGTAATTTCCTATTTGAATAATCAAGAATCAGCAATGAGGTAATTCGCAATGAAGTGTAGTGTATGGAAATATGTAACCACAATCAAAAGCAGAAGACAAATCTTTTGCTACAATCACAGTGCTGCTTTACCAAGCACACCATACAGTCTCGATAGCTCTTTGATGCTATTATAGAACATGAAATAGCACCAAGAATTGTGAGCAACCCTTTTTTTGTAAGTTTCCTGCTGAAATACCTGTATTTTAAGGTCCACTATTTACTACTTCTTAAATATTATACCATTCAAGTGGACTATAAGGACTATTTCTGTAGGCTGAGAGGGTTCTCTACAAATTAATGGAAAGCTGCTTACACCCCCACACTCAATTCTACCTGACAGAAAAGCAAAGCTCTTGCAGAATAATTTGGTGTCAGTCACTTTTTTAAGTAGGAAAGGCAGCTCTGGATTTAGGGTATTTCCCACAGGGCATGTTCTTAAACATTGGAATACAGCTTGGTAAACTGGAATTTATAAACATGGATTTCTCATGGCTTCTTATTCAGTACTACACACATTAATGTGGGTATTAGACAATGGCACACGAGTTTTAATTACAAAAGGACCATGAAAGGTGTTATCAAAGCTAAACAAAGCTGTAGAAACCAGCCTCAAGAGGAGATGCTGGCAAAAATACTTTCTAAAGAATCCATATTTTCCATGTGCGGAGTTAGCATTTCAATAGAATCATAGAGAAGTTCAGGTTGGAAGCGACCTCTAGAGGTCATCTACTCCAATCCTCTGTACAAAGCAGGTTGAATAATGCTCTTTCAAACCAATGTATCATTTGGAGAGCTCCTTACTCTTCATTTAAAAACTGTCTGAGGGAGGGTGGTTTGCCTGGAGAAAAAGGGCAGTGGGCTCTGTGTTCCTATATTCTCTCCATTTCCTGAAATTGCAATGATTTTCACTAAACATTTCATTATATCTCTGTGTGAAAACTTCACTCTTTGTAATTTTGACTGATCTCGTTATCATCACCATTGTTCTCCTAAGTTCCTGTAATTCTGCAATTAGATGAAGGTACAGAAATAATAAATATAAAATATGTAGTAAGACTCTTATAAAGAAAATTTATACAGTGAAAAGAATTACCTTATTCAAATGCGCATAATTAACAATTCCACTTTAAATATGATTATAGTTCATAATTTTCAGGGCAAAGGGGAGGTTGCCAGACCTTTTCTAACAAAAGGAAAAGAGGATAATGATGATATCGAGGATCATGAAAGGATGTAGAGGAATGTAAAGACATGGTCATGTTATATAAAACAAAAGCATGCTTTGCACTGGCTGGTGAAGATAAGGGGAGAGAGGATGAACACCTCTTTCTCCTAACTGCTTCTGTATTCTAGCATCTTTTAAGACAATATGACTCTTTCCGTGTGTGGCAATTATTAAAAAGAGCAGAAGCCAAGCTACCCTCTAGGACTTCAACAGCAAGTCTCATGAGAGCAGGACAAAGACTGGGTAAGAGTCTCAGAGAAAAATTTAGGTGAAAGAGATCCTTACTCTCAAGTCTGAGATTGTTATCAACTGGATGAAAGTATTTCACCCAAGTGAAACAATCAAGCAGAAATGACTGAAAGTTTTATTATGAATATTCACACATG
This sequence comes from Peucedramus taeniatus, assembly GCA_013400575.1. NCBI lineage: Eukaryota > Metazoa > Chordata > Aves > Passeriformes > Fringillidae > Peucedramus > Peucedramus taeniatus. The sequence goes on from WBNO01025048.1 coordinate 14,692, forward strand.
CAAAAGAAAATTCTGAAAGACTCTTAAGCTTTCTGTTTCACTTCTTTTTTGAAGTTTGATTCCTGGAACATTCCACATATTAGATTTTTAAAGTTTAAAACCAATAAGTCCTTAAATATATCTTTATACAAAAAACTTCAAAACACAGATGTATAAATATAACTTAAACTGATACAAAAGCCAAAACAATAATTTTGAAATACATTTTTTAAAAAGTTAGTCTAAGCAATTGTTGGGGGTTAGATCTGTTTCTTTTGTGTTTGTGGAATTTTTTCCTGGTGGTTTTGCTAGGTAACTAATTGCTGGGTACTTTATGGATACTTGAATTAAACAAAGGAGGCAGCAGGTTTCTCGGGGTGGAACAGCAGTGAACGGCACTTTAGTCCGAGGACACCGCTCCGAAAAGACTAGAATACCAGGGGACCCTGCTTGTTTTCTCTCTCTCCACTGGATTTCTCTCCAGAGGAAGACTGAACACATTTTTCTTCACCATTGGACTTTCATACAGGACTATTTTCACTCCATAGTCTACATTTACTGCTCAAGGAGGATTTCATCTGGACTGCTTTCAACACCCTGATTCCCAGGGTGTCAGGTCACATCCCTGACTCTGTCAGGGCATTTTCTGAGGTTTTGTTGTTTCTTTGTTTTTGCTTGTCTCTTAGTGCTATTACATTTGTATTTGTCTTTGCTTTGTCTAATATTCCTAGTAAAGAACTGTTATTCCCACTCCCAAATCTTTGCCTNACAAAATTATAATAATCTGAGGGAGGGGGTTTACATTCTCTATTCAAAGGGAGATTCCAAGTTTTTGCTAGCTATTCCTAGTTTTTGAAATACCTGTCTTTCAAACTGAGACAGATTTTGGCGCCCAAAGTGA
>WBNO01025056.1:0-28092 GCA_013400575.1 Peucedramus taeniatus
GTATGAGTGGGGCTGGGTGTAGGACCTCTATTTTAGTAAAGACTGATTTAACTTTGTAGCAAATACAAGGTAATAGTTGTGCCAATGCTGAAGGGGTGATCTGAATATAGTGTGTCAATCTGTAGTTTTCTTCTGACAATTTAGAGACTCAGAGAAATTCATGTGTGAATTTAGAGATGTCCAGGGTGGGTAATACTGTAGGAAAAAAAAGCCGTTGTTAGTCTTGCTTTATTTCACTCAGCACTCTGGAAGAAAAACACATCCCAGGGGACGTCTGAAGGATTCATTGTGAGTTGCAGTCTACTGACTACAAAAGTCTTTCCTAATCATTTTTCATGCATCCCATAGAAGTATTTCCTAGGCACTGAAAATAATGTTTTGGCATTCCACAAATTTTCAACCAATTTTTGATTTTTGGAGAAAGTTAATAATTTTTACCTAAATGGACCTTGTTTTTAAAAAGGTTGCATATTACTGAACAGAAAAAGAACAGTGATTTTTTGTGTAAATGAAAGGTCATTTATGACTATGAATCTCACTCTGGGCAGCTTAGAGAGGCCAAGGTCTGCATGAAGAATGGCATCCTTCTCAGGGCATTTCTCAATTTTTAGTGAACCCAGACCAAAGAAAAGGACATCAGGACTTTATAAGATCCCATCTTCTATTTTGGAAAAGCATCCATGCTGTGACACAGATCAGTTTTGCTGAACAAAAAAAAAAATGGTAATGAATATGTTTGATGTCCCTAATTTGGCTAATGCTTGTTTTTTTTTCAGGATACTGTTTACACAAATTATAATAACTTTCCAAACATCTTGCATCTGTTGCTTACTTCCTTTGAGGATCTTCTACTTCCCTCTGTTACAACAGTAATTGGGAACAAATCAGCAGGAAGGAAATATACTCCCTGGTTTTAGCTAAGACGATAATGTTTGTTTAAGTTAGTGATGCGTGAGTGGTTTGCTAAAGATTAATTTTAAAGGTCACTTCCTACTTGGAAAGGAGCCTGTAATAAGCTTTTCTTCAAGTGAAGAGAGCTTTTTCTTCAAAATTCCTGTTCTGGGTGGTCTGCTTTATTCCCAGCTCCCACAGAAGTCAATGGGAAGGGATGTTCCATTGTCACCTAGGGACACTTCTGGCTCTTTGTGAAAACAAAGAGTGTATTTCAAGAAGAGAAGGTGGGTATGGAAATATTGTACAGTTTGTACATATATAACAAGGGGCACCTTTACCAGTCTTGTAAGGGCAAAAATAAAGAATCTAGATCCTTTAATTATGTACAGTCAGAAGGAATTAAGCTTTGAGAAAATGGATGAATTGGATTAGCTAATTCTCAAGTATTTTTCGTATTTTAGGTGGAGCATAGCAGGAGGGTTCCGGTGTCTGTATCTCACACTCATTGTGGAAAATGTTACTTCCTCCAATTAGCATTTGTATTTGTTTGGTAACAAATGGGCCTCTCAGGAATGTATAGCATACAATCATTGCAAGAAGGAGGGATGAGTTTCTAACATACTCAGATTTGCAAAAAAAATCTTCTCAAGGGCATAGCCCAAAATTTTTTGAGTTAGTTTTTAAAAGAGTTAAAGCTGTTGAGTGACATCTAATCAAATATACATTCTGACATTCAGATCTACTCTTTAGAAAAAGCATTGATATAGTTAAGGCAGGTAAATCACAGTGACCCTGAAACTGTTCCATCATATTATCTGTAGCCCAGAAAATGAACACAAAATAACCAAACCTTTGGTTTGAGGCAAAAAAAGGACATTCTAGCAGGTATTAAGCTCATGACAGTTGGGGAGGCATTTGTAGGAGGCAAAAAATTCCAAATGAAGAGCAGTCTGTGGTCAAGATTTGCCCATGTATCATCATAATATTTTCTGCAACATTACAGGATTTTAGTCACCCAGTCTACACACTGTATCCAAAATGCTGGATATTGTGAGTACTTCTTTTCAATGGTAGTTTCCATATTTCCCCTCCCAATGACTTGGATAGTGTGTGGCTCTTTCACAGATTTTGAATATTTAACTCTTTCCAAGCACTGTACAGGGAATTTTCATCCCTATGTCAGAACAGGTAATTAAATAATATTTTGCAGTTATGAACCTGAACTTTTCAACACATTGGCCCATTTCAGACCTGGCCCTGAATAATTTTTGAAGTTAGGATTCAAATTATATATCTGTTTCTCAAAGTACTGTCTTAGTTCCAATATTTTTTGCTGTCTAAAAGACTTGAATTTAATCTGACTTTTGACCTAAGGCACTTGTGCTTGCACAACTTTGTACTTGCCACAGTAGTTATGGACATAGTGACAGAGCTGTTGCAATAGAGAAGCCTCAAGTTTGCAGTATGTCCGTTTACCAAAATTAGTGAGGGTTTGTGCTCTGGATTACGTAGCAAAAGTGTTTATGTGTCTTCTTTTGGCATGGGGTAGCTTTTTCAAGTCCCCACATCTCTCTTTGACCAATGGAATTATAGACTTTGTATTCTCAATTGAAATTCACAAAAATTTTGTCACAAGAATGTGACTGACAATTTTAATAGTTGTCATAGCACTATAAAATGGAATGAAACACATATGAAATCTCTATTCAAGTGATGTTGGTAATATAAAGTTTATAAAGTGTATTGATAACAAAAATATATAGCATATTGCTATAAATAAGTATATAAAGTATAGTGCAAAAAAACCCATCACCAGGATGTTTAATTAACCCCAAACTCATTGCTTTAAGAATAAGTGGGTTTATATGCTGGACATGCCAGAGCAATTCACTTGCAAAGACCCAATTAGATGAGTAGCATATACAAAGCATCATCCAGTGCTGTGACAACCTCTAAGAATCTACTGTTTTGTTAAATGGCAGGAGTTTTATATAAAATTCTTCTATTTCCCATAATAAATTTGAATTCTGTCATGGAGGTATTTCACCTAAGGATGTAGCTGAGCCCCTGAAGGAGGTAACCTGCATAGCAAAATACAGTCATAAACAGAAGGCCTTGCTGAAAAAATAGGGAACTGCATCATAATCTCGCACCTGCACAGCACTTGGCACCAGCCCAAACCTCTGCATATGACAGTAATTCACTATTTCCTCTTGTCCTTCCTGCCCCAGAACCCTTAATCCCAACCATTCACATTCATCAGGCAGGAGATTATTCCTAGCCTGTGCAGCAAAAAAAAAACCATAAATAAATCTCACAAACTAAAGCTGACTCTGAAAGTAGTTGTCTAAGCCTTTTCACCACTTATTACACAATAAGAGGATTCTACATCAGTGGTTCACTGCATTTTGTAAGCTGTTATTATTCCTCCCCTACAAATCTTGTACCTAAGAACCTCTCTTCCCCAGATAGATACTATGTATACTCAAACATGAAAAGACACAATTATTAGCAAGGGAAATTTACTGTCTCTGACTTAAAACAGTGGAAAGTTATGGAAAAATATGGAAATGAAATGCTCTGTTAGCCAAGGTTGTTGTTTCAGTGCTTTTAAGTGTAATACACAAAAAATTATTTGCCTACATTTGAATAGGGTATGTGTACGATTATTCTCTCAGACTAAATATAAAATTTATCATGAAGAGGTTTTTGTTGATTCACTCAGCAAGTAGTCTAAAGCACTAAATTTAAGATTTTTTTTTACAGGAACATCCCATTCTGCAAGGAAAAAACCCAACCACCTACTCTACTAGTTCAATCCACCTGATTTTTAGAAATCAATATAAGAGAGGTGAATGTTAACCCTGCCAGGGAAAGATGATAGCAACATGCAAGGACCTGTCATTCACTGTCAACTAAATCTCCCCCATTAAATGCTAGATTTTCAGTCGGAGGAAATACTAAGCCATAATAAACAGCAAACATCTGAAATAATAGAGAGGCTATTTCATATCTTATTCCAACATCTCAAAGTTTTGACAAGTGAAAAATAGAATTAATTATAAAGAACCACCATTTTTTTAACCCTGCAGCCTCATGTCTTCCTTGCTCTGTGACAGATTCCCTATTGGAGGTATAAGCTTCCGTGACAAAAGTTTGAACTGGACTTGCATAATGAATGATGAGATATCAATTCTTGTTGCCCAGGCTGACTGCTTTTCAGGGTAATAGTCTTTTATATCATGATTTACAAATATATTTGTGTCTTTGCATAGAGGACAAGTTCCAGCAAAGAGACAAAACTCTTCCACTCACTTAAGTGGTCCGACAGGACCAAGAACATATTTGACAAAGCCTTGAGCCAAAGACCCTGATGAGAGATAACTGTGCTAAACATTTTTGACTAGTAGATTTTTTTCAAAATTTTGAATTAATTTATTCATTCTTCTAATCAACAATCCTCTGTCTGCAACCCCCTTAGCCTGTCATTGTCAGGGAGCATAAATATCTGCCTATCGTGCTTTCAGCGGCATTGCCATGGTGCATCTGTGATGGGATCCTCTGTTTTCATCTGATATGAGTCAGATGCCATTAGCTCAAGGAGGAAGGATCTTGACAGCTTGCTGCTTCCCGCAGGGGCTTTGCACAGTGACAGGAGAACCCCACAGCCAGACTGTGCAGGGGAAAGAAGTGATGTTATTCGTCTCATGCATTTGTGGGCATGAAAGGGATTGTCTTGGACTTCCCTTAAGATTAGATTTTCCCACCAGAATGTAGGGTATTGTGTCAATTTAATTTCCTTATATGAATTTTGAAAAATTATATAAATCTGTTTTTCTGCATTCAATTTTTAATAAAAAGAAGAAAGGGCTCTGGATTTTAGATTATTAGAAGCATAAGGAAGATGCTTAGAAGATTATTAGCAGCATAAGGATAAAAAAAGAACTGACATTCCCTCAGCTCCACCATGGCCTAAGTGAGGAAAATCGTTAATATCAGAGTTCAAAATACAGAACATACAAGCTCTGCAGGGTTTGCTCAGCTGACAGCAAGAACAGCCTGAGCATGTTTGTAAGAGGGAGAGGCAGTCTGCCACGGGAGATTAGCTTGTCAGCAGTGAGCAGGCTACAGCCAAACAGTACAACACTTCCCTTCTCAATGGCCAGAAGAAAAGGACCTGGAGCAAGGGCAGCTGTGCCCTCAATCCTGCCGAGTTTGGTGCTCGGGGTCAGACTTCCCAAGGCTACAGGACACCAACTGCACCAGGGCTGCCATAAATGGGGGATTGCAGCTTGCTGCTCTGGCATGCCTGCCTGCTGAAAGTAATTTTTTTCAAAGACATGCTGTAAACATCCACTGTTCAGTGTCTGCTTGTCAGTATTATAGTCCCACTTCAGAAAAAAAAGGCGGGATACATGATGTAAATATTCCAGTTCCACACTACATTTCTTCAACTCTTTAATCAAAGCCCTGTTACTGAAGACAGTGAAGTCAACCATTCTTTTGTACCATCTCCTTAAATTCCATTTTGCTCATTTTTCATTTAAGCAAAAGTTGAAATAGTCTTCATTTTACATTTTTCCACTCCCATTGCAGAAAACATGTTTTGCCTCCAGAGATCCAGGACTTTAGTGACTTTTCTCTCTTATCTCACAAAACCTGGCCCTATGGTAATGCTTCAATGCTAGTGTTCCAGAGAGGCATCAAAACATGAGGGAGATGGACTCTGAGCAGTATGCACCCTATGGCCTTTTCCTAAAGCTAACCTACAAAAAGTGCAGGGTTAACCATGGGCATTTCTCAGTTTGGAAAAATAATATTTTTCCATTTTGAAAGCACAGAGTGTTAGAAGCTATAAATGTGGAGTGGAAATAAATATGGCCTCCACCTTGGGAATTTAAGCTAAGAGTTCTGAGCTGGAGCTGGGTCTATAAAGTCCCAGAGATTTTATAGCTAAAACCTGAAAGAGTCAAACCGCATTTTATTCAGCCCTATAGTTTTATTTTCATAGCACAGTAGCTACTGTGATTTATAAAATCATCTCATAAATCATGGATTTTATGATGATTCATAATCACTGGAAGCAGGATTAAAGTCTTCTTGATAAGTGAATTAATTCCGTAGGTTGCTAGGAATTCCTGGTATAAGCTGCTTGAATCTCTCCTTTTGTTGACTGTGAATTGGTATTTAAAAATCAATGTGTGCATGTAGAAAGGACATCTCAAGTGAGGTCTTCATGATTATAATGGTGCCCCTGGCTATGTTATAGTTAGAGTCAAGTGTATGTTTCCATCATGATGTATGTTTTTCTTGTGTATGCACTTTGCCACATAAATGCACTCTTAAGTGTTTCTAAATACTCCAGAGTGTTTCTAAATAATAATAATAATAATAATAATAGAAAATTATAATATTTCTAAACCTTAGAATTAGAAAAGGATTTTTAGGAGTTAACTTTTGATCAAAATTTTGTCTGGTTCTGTACAGTCTACACATAGAAGGTATAAAACCCAAAGTTTATTGTTTAAGATGCTTTTTCACTCTTGAATAGCTCAAAATGTGTCCAATTTGAAATATTTATTAGTTCCACATGTACTAATCCATTAAGTGTTTTTGAACCAAAATGTAAACAGAATGAAATAATTAGACTTCAATATATGTTTTCCCCCCTCCGCCCTTCCCCTCATTCTGTTAAGGCTCATAATCTGGACAAAACCTTATGGACAAGTCTGGTCCATATTTTAGCATTACTGATACATCAGTGAGAACTTGTCCCCAGGGATATGTTTACACTGCAGCCAAATGTTTAACCACAGAATTTATAGAGCTTAAACTATTTGCACTGGGGAATAATCCTGTTCTATTGTGTCATGTTAATCTTAAAAACATGTATGTAGAGATAGCTTTGTCATAGCCTATGAAAAACTCAGTGCAACAGCCAGGCATGCTGTTCCTTACATTTGCTGTGTTGAATAGAGACCAGCTGAGTGTACAAGAGTTGTACCCAACACTTGGATGGAAACGACCATCTTTTTCTGCTACAAACACCTCAAGATACACCTTAAGGAATATTTTTGTGCAGGGTATTGCTCAACTATTTCTGGATATGACTAAATTGGGCAATTAGGATGTGAGGCATGACTGAAAATTGTATAAATTTGAGGGTATGGAGGTGTTGCTACTTAGCCATAAATATGTTTCTCCAAATATTCATTTATCTTTGGTATGAGCAATTCGAATATTAGGGCTTTATTTTTTTTAAAAAATATTTTAATATTAAACTTTCGAAACTGGCTTTGGAAACTTGAGACAAGTTCTATGAGCCAATGGTTTAAAATTGTGGTACATAAATTTATATAGTAATTATAGTGCATGGAAATGGCAATGAAAAATCTGCTAATACATATCTAAACATACTGAAAATACCATCTTCTACTTCACAGAGGTAGATATATTCATATAATAAATATCAACCTTATTCATATAATGTTAACCTTATTCTCCATTGTCATGTGTTCTTTCTGGTCAAGCAATGTTTAAAAAATATTGTTGTTCTGTGAGAGCAACTCATGCTCTCTTTCTGTATCTATAAATGTGTGTGGATAGTGGAAACTGGGATTTTGTATAAATGCACACAGTCCTTTCAGATAGTGGGTCAACTGAAATATGTTCTCATCACTACCTTTACCCATTTTTATTTGCTAGAACCAGCACTGCTTTCTAGGCTTGAGAAAGGCCATCAGACACCCTTTTTTCTGAAACAGTGATAACCTGAAGTTGTCTCAACTTCTGTCAGCCTCCTCTAATCACATCTAGACAAAGGCAATCACTCTGTTTAACAGAGCTTTGCAAGTGACTGTGAGGTGACTCACTGGGCATTTAGGGCTGATTGGCTTCCACTGACACAGGTAAATGTTGAGCCTGTTTCATGAAACCAGCACACAGATGAATTTACCACACTAACCACTTAATATTTCAGCACCTGCATTTCTAATTTCAACAGCATTTATTTAACTTTTCCTGGTGGTTCTTTGACAGTTATAAGAGCTTTTCCTGTCACCTGCTACTGTTTTTATTTCCATATGGGTTTAAGCGATGGCAGTGAGAGAAGACAAGCACTTCAGTCAAAGTTTGAAATCTCAGATTCAGAAACTCCCCTTTAGAAATTCATAATTATAGAAATTCACATTATAGATTGTTTCACACTACAGGTGATGAGAGCTGCTTGACTCAGGGAAAGTCTTGGCAGGGCAAACATATTAAGTACATAAGAGCAGAGTTTATTTTCTTTTTTCCAGACAATATTATTTTCTAAACTCGTGGGAGCCCATATCCAAATAGCTCCCAAAAATTCAAGTATGATCCAAATTGAATTCTGCCTTTGGTGGGCCTAAATGAAGATGTAGACATTGCAAATTTTACCCATTCCTAGAAATATTACATATTCATTTAATATGTCTGTCTGTCTTGGAGAGCGTATCTTACTTCTGAAAATCAGCCACTGATACTTGGCATACATGCGTGAGAGCCTGGGCCAAATTATACCATTACCAGTTATTATCTAATGCACTCAGTGAGGGAAATAAGCAGCAGATTAGGAAAACTTAAGCTTTCTAATTCTTGCTCTTTTTATAGTCAGTTTGCCCCTCTCATATCCTAGACTAATACTGAGAACCAGCACAGCCAACATACATTTCTCTGTGAGAATAAGCAACAATAACAGAACAGATGGATTTGTTTAGAAAACTTATCTGTGTCCTAAGGAATAAAATAAAATAAAAACTAAGACAAGAGAAAGTCTAGGATGGGGAAGAAAGGGAAGGAGGAGAAAAAAAGAGTATAACTATTTCTTGGCTGATGCGCTGATGTTGACACTTTTTTTCCATAAAAAGTGCCTAGCTACTTCTCTATCCCTTGTGCATTCAAACTGGCTTGGATAATACAGTGGCTTGCTGGAAATGTTAATGTACCTGTCTTTTCCTATGTAAACTGCGATAGGGGTGACTCTTTTCCCTCAGCACCTTAATGTTATTTCAACAGTAAGGCATTATTCACAAGGAAATTCTTCTTGATCGATAATTGAAAGGTGTTGTTAACTGAATGGTCTAGCCTATTAATGACTATTTGTCTTGGTTACACTGAATTAGGGGGAAAGAAAGAATTCATATCTAAGAAGCTTGTAAAGTGTACAAAAGTTGTGAAGTTAAAGAACACAAGAACACTGCAGAAATTTCTTTCTACGTGAGGAAGTATTATACTATTTCAAAGCATATTCTCATATTAAACCAACTTGCAACTCCAAAACACTTAATAGTCTGTGATTCTGTTATTTTATGTCTCAATGTGATTTTTTGTGTGTGTGTACTTCATCTAAGAATGCATGATAATTGACACAAGGTAATAGGAAAGGAAAAAGAAGAAGGAAAAACAACCTCTAAGTTTTCTTCTGACGTTCTTCCAGTTAGAATTTTGTTAATTTATTTTCCAACATGCTGCACATAAATGAACAAGCAAAGCTTTGCAGACAGTATCATCACCTGCAATTCGAGATAAAATCTACTAATTTTGGCTGTAAATGTGCTTTGCAAGACATCTGAGTTACACTGAGAATGATGCTTCTCTGCCATGGAGATAAGATTACAACAACCACTTATGCAGAATGCAAATTTTTTTCTTCACAGTAGCATAAGGGATACAGTATAAGAATCTGAGTAGTAATACAGTCAGTGAAAGCATGGAAGAATAGCTCGTGTCTATAACAGGAAAAAAATTTGATGACCATATGTATAAATAATTGGAAAGGGAATTTAACTAAGGGTCTTTCTCTTTAAACACTGAAAATCCTTTTGTTGTGCCTGAGATCACTGATAGGACATGCTCAGATTCACACTTGGCTATATAATTTATGAACTGAAATATAATTTATTGCTCTGAAAATAAAAAATCTGATAATTAAGTTCAGCAATAGTTTATCACAGACTGTCCATTGACATCTAAAATAAACTAGAAAACTGAAAACCTGGTATTTCTTTTTGTTGTTATTCTTTACAGCTCAGCATGAACATCTTTGCTGTTTGACTGATTAAAAACTAGTCAATTCTGAAAATTTTCAATGTCAGAATAATCCACAATCACATAATGAAAAGGATTCACAACAGGATCAGGTACAAAGGGTTATAGTGAATGGGATGACATCAGACTGGTGACCCGTCACTAGTGGGGCTCTACAGGGTTCCTTCCTCAGCCTTGTTCTCTTCAACATCTTCATAAATGACTTGGAGGCAGGACTGGAAGAGATACTGAGCAATTTCACAGATGATACAAAAGTGTGAGGAGCTGCTGATTCCCTGGATGTCAGGGAGGCACCGCAGAGACCTCCACAAATTAGAAGGCTGAACAACCACCAACCACATGAAGTTCAGCAAGGGAAAGTGCCGAATTCTGCACCTGGAACAGGCCAACCCTGGGTGTATGGACAGATGGGGGAATGAGGTGCTGGAAAGCAGTGCCAGGAAAAGGGATCTGGGGTCCTGGTGAATGACTGGCAAGTTGGATATGGTCAGCAGTGCCCTGGCAGCCAGGAGAGCCAACCCTGTCCTGGGGGGCATCAGGCCCAGCATCACCAGCCAGGCAAGGGAGGGGATTGTCCTGCTCTGCTCTGCACTGGGACAGCCTCACCTCGAGTGCTGGGGGCAGTTTTGGGCATCACAATGTAAGAAAGACATTAAACTATTGGAGAGTGTCCAAAGAGGGCAACAAAGACAGTGAGGGGCCTCGAGGGGAAGCACTGTGAGGAGCAGCTGAGGTCACTTGGTCTGTTCATCACTTGGTCTGTTCATCTTGGAGAAGACTGAGGGGAAGCCTCTCTGCAGTTTCAACTTCCTCGTGAGGGGAAGAGGAGGGGCAGGCACTGATCTCTCTCACTGATCTCTCCACGTGAGGAGGTGACCAGACACTGGACCAAGGGAATGTCCTGAAGCTGTGTCAGGGGAGGTTTGGATTGGATATCAGAGAAAGGTTCTTCACCCAGAGGGTGGTTTGGCACCAGAAAAGGCTCCCCAGGGAAGGGGGAGCACCAAGCCTGACACAATTCAAGAAGCATTTGGACAGTGCTCTCAGGCACAGGGTGTGACTCTTGAGGATGATGCTGTGCAGGGCCCGGAGCTGGACTTTGACAATTCTTGTGTGTACCTTCCAACTCAGCATATTCTGTGAAAAAATCTACTTTTTCCAGGTAGATCTCAGAAGGCTGCCAGTTGTTGACAGATATTCCAGGGTAATTTAACAAAGCAGGATATTGAAACTTGCTGCCTGATACACCACTTTGTTTGGTTGAAGATCAGACCTATACGTTAGCCAGTGTGACCAGTTTCGATGGAGGATCAAGTACTTGTTGTACACATCAAAACAGAAGTGCTAGGAAAAAAAGTGGGTTTACAATCCTATCCTGTTCTCCTTTTTTGTTTGTTTAAAGGTTGGTTGGGGTTTTTTTGTTATTTTGAGGGGGTTTTGGTTTTTTTTTTCTTTTTGTTTGTTTGATTTGGTTTTTGTTTTTGTTTTCTGGGGAAGTTTAATTCCCTACCACTTCTAACAGTGACATTATAGTGAAATCTGCCTCAGGAAATGATCTGACAGCAACACTGGGTTGGAACTGTTGCAGGTTAGCAGTCCTCTTTCTGTAGTTTTATTGTCAAGTTTGTGACCTTATTGGCTCTCTTTGTGGTAAGTGTTGCTTCTATTCATTTAAATGATTTTTTGCAGCATTTCCTTCAGGGGATACAGCCTGTATTGAGAGTGTGGAAACTATTTCCCCAGATGGAGCCAGTGAATGTTCTGAGGCCTAATAATATATGTATCCTCTTGCAATTCACATCAGATTCCAGTAAACACTGGCCTTCATCTGAGTGCTTGAATACACCACTTTCCAGAGCTCTTGGCAAGAATGACGTGGGTGTGAGGAGAGCACATCCATATCTTGTCATTTATCTGTGGAAGAGGAATCTGTGCTGGTTTTCTGAACCTTACTTGACCACTGACCACACTTGACAGTTTTGTATTTAGCTCTGCCAGAGAGCTAAAAGGATGAAACATTCATTTTTCATCTGCCTTTTTTCACAAGCAGGATCCAAAACCTTCTTCAGCCGCTGGCTCATGATCTCACTCTTTGCACTTTATGTTTGGGCCCTCTGACAGCAGTAGCAGATACAGAGGAGTGAGATGGTTTAGATAACATCACAGTGCAATTCTAGCTCTGACTTGCTGACCCTCTGGTGACCCAGCATGTCCTTTGGTTCTGGTATGCTGGGAGCAAATAATTTGTAATGACTGCAATTAATAAACATTTTTACTATTAATTAAAAAAATTAAAATAGCAAGCCAGAATATTGCACTATCAAGCTCTTAAAAGCTCAGAGAATTCTCTCATAAACATACTAAATGGCATTTTAAGTACTGATAAAGTATGTGTCCAAAAAGATTTATCCTTAGATTCAAACTTTGGGTTATTCAGGTGGCCAGTTTGCCTTTTGCTAATCATCCTCTGTTGTTTAATTACAAAGCTATAAGTTGACTTTGTTAAAACATAAGATTTTTTTATCAAGCTACTACATGGCTGAAACTGCTAAAACAAATTTACTGTAACTTGATAAGCAATGTATGTTATCCTGTGAAAATCCCTCTCTATTGAGAACATGAGACTGTTTTTTCTGCTGGAAAAGTAAATAATTTCTGCTTTCAGACAAGTGCCTTTGGCTTATGCTTAAATTTTCATTATGATAGGCTCTATAATGAATCTGGTAGACTCCTTTTTTTCTATGTAGTTTGCCTTTGGCAGAGACACTTACAAATCTTCTCCCTACCTGTAGCTTTCCATACAGCTTTGTGACAACTCTTAGACCTTCTGTTTTACCCTCATATGCAGTAACATGGAGTGTAAGTGATGTTAAAGTTTGTGTTGCATATTAGTCAGGTTAAAAAGGATTAGGAATACTATATATTAGTAAATCAACTGAAAGATAATAAATTGACTGTATATGAATGTATGGTCCATTCCTTTGTTGCAGAGACGAAAGTAAAAAGAGCAGATTAAAGTTTAAGTTTAATAAGAAGACTTATTTCATTATGTTGTGTTAATCTTTGTAAAATGGTGCAATTTCTGTCATGACTTCTTTCATTATCCTAAAATTAAATACTTGAGTGTAACATAAAGTAATACAGTGTTACAATACAGTTGAACTAAAATATCTCTTCACATTCAATTTAGATATAACTCAGTTGCCTTCAACTATCATGAGAGTAGTGCTAACTCTTTATTTGTGTTCCTGCTCTGGGCTTCAGTGGAATGAGTTCCTGTACTTAATGGCTTTATAAAGTTTGTGATATTTATTCAGCATGTTTGCTAAGCAATGAGCACTTAGCGTTTGTCATCTGGCATCTTTCATTTTCTTTCCCCAGAACACTTTAAAAAGGCCGCATTTTGTTTGGGGAAGGAAAAAAAGGTGCCTTTGCATATTCTGTGTACTTTCAGAGATACTAAGCATTTAGTCAAACAAGCTCTTGTAAATTTAGCCTCTTGCAACAAAATAATAATTTTTCTGCACTGTCTTCATCCACCCTAGCAAGTAGATATATTATCAAATAAAATCAGAGTAAAAGATGAATCAATATCACCACTCCTGCTTTCCAAAAACCTTCAGAGCAATGTACAAAGTTTGGTTCAAGGTAATACCTGGTACCTGCACACTAACAAAATGAAGACTGTTCGAGAGGGACATCTGTTTCTGTTTATAAAATAGCCATGCTGATTAGCCATGGCTAATGGTCCAAAGTCTGAGTTCCCATGAGACATTTCATTCAGGCTGCAACACCTGGCTCTTAGCAACACTGCTTACTAATTTTATTGTGCGGAAGCTGATTTACATTTTAGAGGACTATGGACACAGCATAATTTACTGCTTAGGAAGATATTGAAGGAAGGGGGAGAAGTTGAATATTTATTATTTTCTTATGTAGGAAACAGGTAAACATACAAATGTACCTTTAGAGGTCCATAAAACATACTCTTACTATAGCCACTGCTTATCAGCTGAACCCCTTGATACATATGTATGAAAAATTTTCTTTTTGTTTATATTGATTAAAATTCAGAGTCTACATTTATGAATTTCAGAATGCTATGTCCCTTGATCACATTTGGAACAGGATGATAAGATCACTGAGAATATTTTTGTAATTCTGAGTACAGTTCTACTGGCTTCATAGTGGGAGGTACAATTCTCTTTACAAGTCTCTGTTTTCTGGGGTCCAGATGTTCTGTTCTTTAGCCATGAATGAAGTACAGGGTCAAAGTCTACATCCTGATCACTGTTAATACTACCATGGATTTTGGCTCCTGGATAAGATTTTTGAATGAAGAAAGTGTACTTCTGATTTTGCTTCATTACTCCTAGTGTCCAGAGACTATCAAAAAAAGTGTTTGATATATTTTTATGAATTAAGACAGTAGAATGCAGAAGAATGCAACACATTACACAGAGGACTTTTAATTCTATAATGTATAACTTGTCTTGTTCTACTCATCATGGGCTAAATGTACTGTCTTTATTTTCCTTCAACTTTCTTCCTTCATTACTTACCAAAACTGATCATGACCAGTACAGCTTTCCCAGACATTTTTTTTCGCTTTTCTGAGTTTCTTATTACATTTCTTATTCTATGAGCATTGCCTTTGTGGTTCAAATACTTGAAATTATTGAAATGAAATTTTGATCCTAAATGCTATATAGCAGCATGTAGCATCTCTAGACTGCACCAATATAACAATATAATATAATATAAATTATGTATAAAATATATAATGTATTATCTATATTATATTGTTAATATAACATAATACAATGAAATAATGCTAGAAATATCATTACCCTAATTAATTCAAGATTAAAAATAATTGTAGTGATCTACAAATCTATTGAATAGTTATACAAATCTGTTGAATAGTTATACAAACCTGTTGAACTTTACAGTGATCAATTCTAATCAATTATACTTGCACTCCTACTTCCAACTTGCCCTCTTCTTTGAATAAACTGTGATGTAAAGTTTTGGAATTCATTATGAATTCATTATGAATTAATTATGAATTCATATGGATTTTTTTTCCAAGAGTGTCTTCTCACAAGAGGGTTTCTTGCTTCTTACTTCTGAGGGTAAATATAGACCAGGTTTTCCCATGCTTCCATCTAAAAACCCTTCTTTGGTCTTTGTTTTATTCTTCTGAAGGTGCCCAGGGTAAGGTTGGAGTTTTTGCCTATTGGTAAACCTTTCTGTGATTCTCAGTAATTACAATTGTGAGTACCACTTGTAGACACTGAGCCTAGGAATAGCATGCCTGTGTGAGAAATAATGCATATCCTTTTTTTAAAGTAGGAATTACAATCTTCAGGATGCTTGAATAAACTTTATAATGTTCAAGACAATGAAGGTGTAATTCAATGTGAAAAAAAATAAATGCTTCTGAAAGCATCCTATTGTATACTTTATAGTCAGATTATACCTATCAGCTTTGAAATATAGAACATTTAAAGTAAGACAGCATTCTGTTAAATATCAAGTATTTAACTTTTACCATTTATACTTTGCTTTTTACATCTGCTTCTGCTTCTATTGAAATATATGCCTCCTGTAAAGGAAAATATATGTCTCCTGTAAAGGAACAATACTTGATTAATAAATGGTGCACAAGTGAGAAGGATTTTAATGAGGAGAAATCAAAGGAATTTATTAAAGTCCTTGGTTTTAAAAAGAAAATCTTACTTGAAAAGAAATACCTGATGAGACTAATCATTTTGCAGAATGGAGTTGAACACTTCAAGTGAGTTTTATTCTGAACTGCTTTTCACCTCTCCCCGAAAGCTGTTCTGTGGTCAAACAACATTTTGTCTGCATATTTCATAACTGGTCTGTCTGTACCTTTCACCACTTTCTTACACTTTGATCTGATCACTCCAGGAGCAGTCTGGGTTTCTGGGGTTACAGTCTTCCAGCTGCCCTTTGGCAATGGGCAGTCAGAACTGTTTATTCACTTATCAGCCATTTATTTTAGTTAAACCCGACTGAAATGAGTAGCAGAGAGGACGTGTTCAGCTGATGATGCAAGTTTAGAACAACACTAAATGAAGTTGTTCCTCATTTCAGGTGGCTGCAGGTCATCCCCAGCAATGCTCTCCGATACATGGGGTGTGGAGAAGCCTGGATGTACAACGGATGGAAATCCCCACCACCCTGTCAGCCTCCCATGGCCTGAGGGGTGCATTTCACTGATCTGCCTTGGATGATCCCATGATTGGCCTCCAAAATTCTCGAGGAATTTGGGCCAAGCAGGGTAAGACTTCAAAGCAATTATGGTAAAATCCTGACTGTCCAAAAGTCAGCTGGAACTTTCAGTCTTTTACTCCAGAGAGGCAAGGGTTTTCCTGCACTTTTCAAACTTCAAAATAAAGGTGGCTGAACTCTGGATCTTTGCCTACACATTTCTTCTTAAATATGTGCTTGGAGCAACTTTTACTAACAAATTGTAATACAGAAAAATATACTGTACATACAACTGCATAGGTTGCAACATAAGTTGTAAGGAATATTTTCATGATAAAAGAAAAAATATTATAAATATCTTTTTATGGAACTCAACTAATTCTGGAATTAACAGATATATTTAGTACATTTTGTAAAGGTGTGGTTTTAAAAGGGGCTTGTTACATTTTGAGAGTGTAATACTTGATGCAAACGTAAACAATGGTAAACACAAAGATACTTGCTTGACTTTAGTTTTACAGGTTGAGATAATCTGTATCCCTCAACATCCCATTAACTGCAACAAAAACCATCTTTGTTACTTTGAGTTCATACAAAGACTGGTTAGCGTTCATGAATACACGGAAAACCAGCTCTCACTGTAATATTTTATACTAATGAATTTTATTTACATGGTTAAAAGATCCCACATAAAATACAGGTTCCTAATGAACTCTCAAATAAAAGTCTCACTTTCTTCAGTTTGTTTGAAGTAATTCACAGAGGTCAGACCGCTGAACAATTGCAGTTTTCTGTGTTGCTAATTATGTTCTACTTTGGCTGAGAAAAATCCAGTCCTTCCAGTTCTCAATTTCTTTTGTTCAGTACTTCCATGAGACCATTTCCTTTGAAATGCACAAAAGTAGAATAAATTTTGCCCACAATAACCTGCTGAAGCATTCAGAATACTCTTTTTTTTTTTTTTTTTTTTTTTTTTTATGGTTTGCAGCATGGGAAATGGATAGAACAATCTGGTTTGTGTATTCCTTCATCCTTGACCATCACAATACATAATATCTGTTGAAAGTATTGAATCATGAGAAGTTCTGAAACACAACTAGCAGTGAAACCCTGCTTTTGCTAATACAAATACATCTATAGATTTCATATGCTTTTTTAGTGGTATTTTGGCCACCTTGGTTACATGCCATGTTAGCTCGCTTGCACAAATTTAACTTCTTGCAATCACACATTAAGTGATCCACAGCACCTACAAACTGATGACTTCTGCCTCACAAACAGTAAACATAATGAAAAAAAGACTGAACCTCTGGGAATCTCGACTAGAACAAAATGAATGTCCAAGAAAAATGAGGATAGAGTCACTCAAACGTAAATTATGTTTCTTTAAAAAGTTATTCTGTTGACATATATCTTTTCCACCAAATCCTGGCATTTAAAGGTAGAAATATTAAGAATGCAAGAACATGCAAGAACTAAGGTAAAATCTACATTTATGGCTTCTTTGTGAATATGATCATCTTCATTATGTGAACTCATACAATATTTCTTTGATGCGTAAGAACTGTAAAAAAAGCCAAGTTTTGTTACTAGCAGTTTTGTTACCTGATGTCTTGAGGGACTCTCCTTTCTATTTGTTTCTCCATTAGCTAAAATCACATACTTGGATATCTGCCTCATTTTGACAAAAGATCAGTGTATAGCACTTTTTGAATAGCACTTAATAATCCAATTGACTCAAGAGCGCCGCTTTCTCCATATTGACAAGGCACACACTCAGATTCCATAGATGAAGACAAGTCTTTTTTTGCCTTTTTTTTAATAAAGAAAAGAATCTTACATATCTGTAGAAACTGATGTGTTTGCCATCATCACATGGTACAAGATTCAAGAGTTTAATTTCCTACCTATCATTTTGCAAAGAAGATGCCAAGAAAAAGTAGCAGATAGGTTTAATGATAAAGATTCTCTACATGTTTTTGTATGTGTACCATATAAAATGTTTTCCATGTCAAAATTCTTCAGCCCAGAGTTTCAAAGTATTAATACATCACTGGGCGCTGCATTTGCTAATGCCTTTGCCAATAAAATAATATGGAATAATTGCATACCCCCCGATCAAACAACTTTTGTCTGTTCTGTTCTTCAAAGACAAGCAACAGAACACATTTCTTCTAGTACATTCCTGAAGTTTAATTGCTGAAATCAGGGAATCAACTTCAACCCTTTGACTTCAGCTTCAGCATTTATTGTTTGGCATTGAAATTCTTTCAGGGATGTTTTAAGAATATCATTTAAAGCACTACTTGATTATATCTCAAACTTATTGCTAATAGTGAGAGTCTGTAAAATTTTTTATTCTTAACATTTGACTTATTAATGTTAATTACTCATTTTTTTCCAGCTTTCCATAACAGCTTCTGCAATTTCCTGTCATCTGGTTTTGCTTTTGACTCTCTGAGTTTATTTTTACCTGCATATGTACATTATATAAATTAAATGACACAAACATAGATGGAAAAAGGGAGTTTTTGTTATAACAGAAGATGATAGAAAAATAATTTTTGGGAAAAGGAACAAAAATGCAGCTTTTCTGAAGCTCTAATAGCAGTGAAAGATCCATTTTTTCCACTCCTCTTTTCCTTGTTCAACTCAAAGATGTGTTCTTTATCCTATTGTATACCGGGAGTTTAATATCCTTTTTTTAATGAGCTACATGTTCATTTCTCATAGTCAGCCACAGGCAAGAGAACAACAACCCTCAGGACATAGGGGACCTATGGAATTTACCACATTCTCCTTTGTTAGGGGTACTTTTAGGGGAGGCACTGCATTTCAGGGTCTGTAGATGATGTATCTGTTGAGTTGCCCAGTAGCAATAAAAATACCTGCTGTAGTGTGGCCACAAATCCTGCAAAAGGGTATGGAACCCATTGACAAACAAAAAATAAATTATTCCTATGGAAAGCATGAACAATAGAATGAGACAAATGTTCTGGTGGATTGGTTTGCCCTGGAAAATTCAGATTCAGTGAAATGAAATCATCTTGCAGGAACACATTAATTTCGCTGAAATCCCTGACAGACTCCAGTCTACCAGACAGGCAAACTGGGCCTCCCTGCTGGTTTACGGGGCTCCCCACTCTCAGGATCAGCTAAATCCATGGTCTGGTGTGATTTCTTTCTAAGGTATTTAGCCAGCTGGCTCTGTGGCTTGGATTTTTTTACATATTCCATTTCGTTCTCCCAAAAGAAAATATTTTGAAAATTTACGTTCCATGGAAAAGCTCAAATTTATGAATTTTGTTCCAATTCAGGGTAAGCACCTTTTTATTGGAAGGGAATATTATTACTGAAAGGGTATATCTGTTTTCTCAGAGCCCCAAAAAGCAAATGGTCTTGGCTGGAAGTGACATCAGCAGGCTGATTTTACAAATCCCTTATACAGCTTTATGAGAAAAGTGCATACTTGTCACCATTGTATAATCTTATGTTGAATTTGCAGCAAAGCTTGAAATGAAATCTACTCAGAGGAAATGTGGATTTAAACCTGGGAATTAGTTTTTACCTTTTCAAGGAAAAGAATAAGGAGTGTTCTTCTCTTTAAATGTTCATGTCGTGAACTGTACTGAGACCACTAATGCTGTATTTAGTTTTCAATATTGACTTTAATTCTCCAGCTCTGTTTTATTAATTCCATGTGAATGGTGACATTCAGGAAGTAGCAAATCTTCTGCTGAAAATCCCTTATTGAAAGTCATTAAAAGTAGTAGTAGCAGATTACTACTTTAATTGGTAAATTTGACAGTGGAATCCTTAAATCCACAATGTCATTGCAGTCTATTCTATCTCAGTTGCAATGTAGGAAGCCCTAAGGTTTTTCCACTGCAGGCTTTCATACATTATAAGATAGGACAAGCTTCCCAATACCTGGAATTTACATTTTATCTTTTCTGGGGAAAAAAAAAAATCACCACATTTTCCTCTAATCATAGAGGAAACAAAGTTAATGAAGAAACTAAAAAATAAACTTAGGAAAACTTTTGCTATATGGATTTTCAATCCTAATGCAATTAAACTTTGAAGTTTTTCTGGAGCTTTTTTGCATAAGAAGAAATATATTTATCTGATGTAGACATAGAGTTTCTATTTTTTTTGAAGAAACAAACAAAAATCACTCACAAGAATATTCTATGAACCAAATTATGGTTTGATTAGAACAAAAATTAAATATATAAATAAAATTACATGAACATAGATGGAAAGAGGGAACGTTTGTTTTAACAGAATATGATAGAAAAGTAATTTGGGGATAGAAAAAAAATGTTAATTGGAAAGCAAAAACAAGTTGAAAAAATAATAGCTTTATTATTTGCCAAATTCTATTTCTCCCTACCTAATTTCTCATAAAATTGTCAAGATGTCAAGCCTTCCTGCTTTTGTTTTTCAAAGACAGAGGAGAGTTGAATCCCTGACCGAGACATTGTTTCTCTGGCTGGAAAAGTTCTGAAGCTGCTTGATTCCTGTGGCTGTTTGAAACCGATACTGCTCAATTCCTACACAGGATCCAGACAGATGCAACCCATCCTATCCTTGCTGCTGGAATCTGAACCCAAATAGCTATGAAAAATGAAGCTAGTTGCCCATCCCCATTTTTAAGCATCTGTTACAAAGATAGAAGATCTTGCACCACTTTAGTTCTTGTGCAGACACTCTAGAAAGGAAAATTTTGAGCTCTATTTAGGCTAAATAACACTGGACTTACAGATTATGAATGCAAACATTATAAGAGAAAACAGCAGCTGTGTCTTTTCCATGAAGTACAGAGGGAATTGATAAGGTATGTAATGAATTAAATCAATCCTCTGTTAGTAATAGAACAAGAATTTAAAATAAGATTTAATGTATGAATGCTATTGACTCTCTGTCTCCATCTCTGTAAGGACATCTCTGGTAAGAACAGCAGTTATTTTAATATAAAGAGAAAACAGAAAAAAACTATTTAGAAGTGGAGAAACATCTGGACTGATTCCTCTTTCATTGGTACATGCAATCCTGCAATGCAATGCTGCTGACTGAATGATTTTCCTTCTGTGCTAGAATAAAAACTGACGAGAATATGATCCAATTAACCCATTATTTCTCTTTGTTGGCTCTTCCCTTTGGACCGTTTTAAATAAATTCTTACATACTTGATATACTCTTTATAACCTTCATATTGGAATGGAAATATAGGAAGCAGAAAGGATTGGAGAAGCATCAAGCCTAGGAAAAGAAGAGAAAGACAAAGTTGGTTTGTTTTTTTAGTAGCCGTGAATGAGTTTTTTTTCTCTGATCATTGAAATAATTTCTACATCATTGTGGTAACAGGTTTCAAGGTGTTTCTTTTCAAACTGGTGTTAAGTTTAATATGCTGGAAAAATGACATCATGTCAATTTAAGCAGACTAGTGGGTGTAAGATTTTGGGAATATGTCTGTTGTTTGGGGCACTTCAGAGTTTACCTTGTTAGTGCTTGTTAAAATTGGAGCTGATGTAAATTCTGGAAATAATTAAAAATCTGACAAAACAAATTAGATCTCTGAAGTTATTACAAAATTAAATATCAAGGGAAAGATCCTATTTATAAAGACACTAGATGGAAGCTCCTTATCATAAACAGCAACTGTGTGTGGATAGCCTTTCTGATTGCATTTGATGTTGACATTAAATTTGTTGTTCTTTGTAACTTTTCTCTTTACTTACACATTGGTATCTGTATATCTTAGGAGGCATGGGGAGGGCCTTGAGGTTTCTCACTGTTTCCTCCAAACCTGACAAACCTACCCATCTGAGAAACTTAGCAGAAGGCTTAAACCTTTCATATCTCATTACTCAATTTGTGATTTTTGTGCCACTAATCCAGCATAAATTTTCCTAAATTTTAGGAATTTTTAACAATAGGATTGTTTATTTCTTTTGGTGAGTAACTAGTTGTGACAAAGGTCCAACTTCTTCTATTAATGCTGGTTCATAGCCAGGACTACCAGGATATCCCAGATGTTGTTGTTAATGCAAACTAATGTTGCATACTGCTTTTACCTAGTCTAAGATTCTTATTATCTTTGGAAAATTCTCCCTCCACAGACCGCTGTCTCTAAAGTCAGATATTTGGATAGAATATTTTATTTACATGCGTTGGTGATATAAAGTGTTACTTAACACTACATCTCATGTTGATAAACACTGTAGCTGCCTGACAAGGTCAGAGACAAATAGAAGGGCATTGTCACAGAACAGCTGAGGTTGGCAGGAACATCCAGATGCCCTGTCCAACCCCCCCTGGTCAAGCAGAGCCATCTATACCTGGTTGCTCAGGTTCACATATGGATGACTTTTGAATATCTCGAATCATGGAAACCCCATAACCTCCCCAAGCCACTTGTGCCACGTGGTCACCCTCACAGGGAAAGAGTGTTTCTTGATATTCAAACTGAACCTTCTACATTTCAGTTTGTATCCAGTGTGTTCCTCAAAATAGTTCACTGAGGAGGTTTACCACTTCTCTGGATTATTTCTAAGGTTTCTTTAATGCAGATTGTTCTTTATTCCCTAGCCCAGAGTTAGGTCAGTAAAGGATGTCAGGAAGACGAATTCTGGGTAAAAATATCAGGGGTACCTTTAACTCTTCTTTAACTCTTCCATAGCTTTTTCCAGCCTGACAGTGATGAACCCCACAAATATGTGTATTTGTGGAGGGTTGTACCACATGTGCAGTATCTCATATGAAGAACAATTTCCAGGTAGGTTACCTGATACCTAAACAATCAAACAAGCGTGCTATAGAGTTAATCTGCATAGCATGAATATTTCTGTTTAGAATGTACCGGATGCTCACTTGTTCACTAACTTTGTATCTCACGTGTTCAGAATTTCCCAGAAAATGATCCAGAAGTCTTAGGGAGGAGCCATGTTTCCCATAGGTGGCAGGTATGCATCCAGAAATGGGACAGAAGCTATGAATCACAAGCTGCTGTGAGGCCACTCTCTGCATCAGTAAGTGAGGCAGCTGACAGTATACTAAAATATACCTCATCCTTAAGACACCTGAAAGTCTACAAGTGACAAGGAGACCCAGAAACACCAAGGATAAAATATATTTGGCAGCTACTATCTGGCTTGTTTTACAAAATGGAGCAGCACACTTCATTGTTACAGCTGGTGTTTCATGGGCCACCTCTGAGATTCGGTGCTGCCTACATTAGATAATCATCCTTAAATTCTAGTGATAACCAGAATATTCCTTATAGTAGAGAACAGAGCTAGGCAAGCTAATTTTGAGGCTACATGTACCAGCATCAAAACAGTGTGTCTATTAATAAAATCAGAATGACTGTTTCACAAGAAGTGTAGTAAATTTGTACAAATTACTTACTATATTTTTGTTAACTGATCCTCTCACATTACAAATAAAACTAATAAAACAGATCATGACAAACAGTAAAAGCCCAAATTGTCAGTTAGCTCTATCAATAAGTAAAAAGATTATAATTTTACATGTAATGTAGAACCTGACACAGTCAAACCAGAAGTAATTCCTCATGTCCAGACATTCACATAATACTGATAGGATTTGCTAAAATTATTTGGCTTACTTTCCTTTCTCACATGCATCACAATAATTTTCTGCATTCTGAAAAGATGTCAGCCTGGAAAACTAGTTAATAATAACTATGTTTATGAAGATATATATGTACTTTGAGATTCTACCACACGTGTGGAATTTTCAGATAGGACTGTGACCTTTCAGGAAGTCTGGGTACCTTGTTTCATTTTCAAATCACTTCCATTAACATTCTTCCACACAGCAGATGCTCAAAGGCAGATTTTCAAGACGAGCAAGTAAAGCTTTGCTGTAACTCATGCTACAGTGCTCTGACCCTGGAGTGCACTGCAGCACAGTGTGATGTGTCTGCATCCTGAAGGTAAAACAAAAAAAAAAAAAGCTCCAAAAGAACATGGTAAGCCAAGTGTAATAATGAATTATGATGATAGGAATCCCTCTGATTCACATCTTCAAACCCACACAAAGCCCCAGGAAAAGTCCTTCAAAGTCCATTTTCTCTCCATAGTTTTGTGGATTTATTTTTGTGAACAAAATTTACACTGAGAAGAATAGGAGAAGGGTCTAGGA
This sequence comes from Peucedramus taeniatus, assembly GCA_013400575.1. NCBI lineage: Eukaryota > Metazoa > Chordata > Aves > Passeriformes > Fringillidae > Peucedramus > Peucedramus taeniatus. The sequence continues at coordinate 24,379 of WBNO01025056.1, forward strand.
CTCAACTAAAGGAACCGAGAAGGAACATCTTACCCTCTGATATGCTGTAGATGTTAGCAAAAATCTTTTTATAATTTTGGGCGAGAAGTCTCTTGAAACTACTGATTTACAGTAGGCCTTCCAAAACACAGGCACTGAATGTCAGGACAGGCTGCTGTCAATTGAAGTATGTCTTCTGTCAAAAGGAATGGATAAATCAAACAATTGCTTCACCAGCCCATTCAGTAAGCATCATAACTGTGGCAATCCGTGTCTGCCCTTGTAGTCAACCCACAAGGATTTTGAACAGAGATGGTGATGAAAGACATAGCTGGAATTAGATTGCTCCATGAATGGAAAATATTTTGGAGGTTCTGCAGCACAAAACCAGGCTCATTTCTGCTGCTGTTGTAAGAATTTGCCTTCCTACCTTGTCCTGTGCTGCCTCAGAGTGACACATTGGACATGGGCAGTCAGCTCCTATCAAAATAAATCTCAAACCAGTCCTTTGTTCACCTCTGAAATCTCAATATGACCATTCAAATATCAGTTTATATCCTTTGTTCCCCTGCTCGTAGAATCACAGTCTGATTTGCCTGTTATCATGATTTTTATGTTTTGCACTACCTGAGACAATGAAATCATTACTGGAAAATGCTTCCCTTAAAAGAATTCTTAAATTTGAGGCACTGTGATAGGTGAAAAACACATATTACATTTGTCTACCATACTGTAAACTTCAAAGAAAAATATGGCTTTTTGAAGGTATCACAAACCTTCAAATTGTTCCAGTATTACAGGCTATTCATGACTAGGATAATTTACATCCTTCTCTTAGATTCTTTTCCTTTTTTGACAAAATTTATTTTTCCATCAGCAAACTGGCTTTGCTCTGAAATCACCTTGATTTTTCCAAGTTGACTTTGCTTAATTTACCCTTCTGTGTCTTCATGAATAGAGGAAGAAGCGTTGGGACATTGATTGTGTCTAGCAACTATGTTTGAACCTCCTGTTAAGAAAAAACATCTTGAAGAGCTAAAATCTTCTTGTAAAAAATCAATGTTTGTCTGTTGTTGGCAGACAACCCTGTTTACAGATAAAAGTGATGGGTGTAACTTTCCATACAAAATTATTTTCTTTACTTAAGAAATTGGAGACAGACTATCCCACTGCAGGGGTTTAATAGTCCGGGAATCTGATCCACTACTGGCCTGCACTTAGGATGTGGCACTTGTTCTGCTGGGCCTGAGGCTAATTCATTGCCACAGCTTCAAGAGTACTGATATATTTGACCATGGAACCTGCTGAGTTGCTCCCATAGATTGCACAGACACTTGCCCATCACAGTTACATAATATACCATATTAAAGTGCACAGTGGAAAGAGAAATAGAAGAGCTGAAAACAAAAAAAAGTCACTAATTCTCAGGAATCCCTGCATGAGCAAAAGTGCAACAGGTGTCAAGGCTGGTTCCTTTTCTTCCCCATTTTAAGTAATGAGTACTAATTTTGTTCTTAATCCTAGTGTGATATAGGATTTGTGAGGATCCTATTTTCTGTGCTACATCTACTCAGAAGCAGAGTAATATTTGGGCAAAAACTCCAAATATCTTAACAAGGAGTTGGAGTTTTTTCTCCAAAATTATTATTTCTTTCTCACAAGATATAATTAAAATTGCCTGTGATTAAAAAAAAAAAAAAAGAACTTGTAAAACTAAAACTTTTGCTAGGCAAAAATATAAATGGAGCATTTTCAGACTGACCAACTAGTTACTTTGTAATTTCTCTCTCTGAAGTAAACAGTTGTTTGAGCCTAAATTTGTCTTTTTTTTTTTTGTACCTTTTAACTAAATTCTGCATCCTGGTGAAACAGCTGCACTGTACTGATTACCTGATGGCCATCTGTTTCATTAACACAAATATAGTTAAAAAAACCCCAACTTTAGATGAGTTTAAGAAAAAAGTTTTTAATAATCTGCATGTATTTCTTCAGAGAGCACTCTTCAGAGAGTACATCAACTTGCTGAGAAAAACTGAAACTGAATTGTATTCATTAATTTCTCAACTCTTACAAGGCCAACATTCAGCTTTGTGAGTACATCATAGTTACTTCTCACTCTAGGGGAACTTAATGTAGTTATTCTCCCAGCTGATACTGCTAAATCAGTGTGGGGGTTTAAATAATAGTTCTGCTTTTAAGCCAATTTTTTCCCTGCTGGTGGGCAATTTAGTTCAAGTGAAGTTTCATTTTACAAAACCATGTAATAGATAATTTATTAGAACTTCAAAACTAATCCAAACAGCGGTTCAGACACCTTCACAGCCTAGATTTTAATGCTGGTTTAATTGATTTTTATTTAGACTGAGATCCTCAGAGGACTCCACCTTCACATTGTGGTAGTTCATATTACATTTTGTTGTTTCAGTCTTCCTTTAAGGTGTGAACAATCCCTTAATCAATCAGAAACATGAGAAACTGCCACCTATTCCGTTAGAGAATTTGTCATATATCTAAATATCTTTCACAGTCTTTATGACAGAAGTGGCAGTATCACCTCAAGAATCAGCTGAACTTGTAATTCAAATGGATTTTTGAAAGACCAGTAAATGTTCAGGGAAAACAAGTAACTACTATAAACATTCAGATGTTTTGTTTTTCAATTTGCAGCGGTTGTTTATGTGCACATCAGGGAGCTAGAAAATGTAAGGTATGGGAGTTCACAATGAAAATATATTTTATATTTTAAAAGTAGGCTGTGAATGTAGGGTCTCAGTATTAATGTTTTATTCCATTAAAAGCATTAATAACTTAGAAATCTAGGTGCAATTATGCATTGAATTGGCAGGAAAGAGTCAGTTTATGAAAACCTAACAACTTCTGCAGTATTGTAATAGTTTGTATCAATATTACTTTATTTTCCAAGGAGTTACATATTTTGTAAAGCAAAAAAATTATGGTCTTAAGAGACTATCTGGGGGAGGAGGTAGGTAGAAATTATTTTTCACTGAATACAGACAAGATACAAAGAAAGAGAAAAAAACCCTACATTTTGTGTCATATGGGAATTTCTTTACCTAAACATGTAATGCTTCTTTTAGTAACATTTCTAGTCTCAAAATCCTTGCCTGTGAAAAGATATATTCCAAAATAATACTATTTTTGAAACACTGAAAAGACTAAATACTTCACCCAGCTCTATTAGGGAAAAAATAAACTGAAAATTTGGCAATATTCCCATAGGGAATGTCTTTGTTTTTGTGAGTTTTTTTTTTTTTAATTTTTTTTTTTTTTTTGATTGGTTGGTTCTTTTTTTTCCTCTTTTATAAAAAAAATTGCTCAGAAATCTCACCTGCTTGTCGCAAATGATCAGTGCCATATTTCCACACTACCCCCCACAGGTGTCACCACTTCATCTTAGGGGCTCAGCTGTGCCCTGGGAGGGGTCAGTTGGAGACAGCTGGAGCTGGCAGCGTCCTCTCCTCACAGTGACCACCCTGCAGTGGCCACTGCCAGCACCTTGCCAGGCATGGTGCTCACAGAAACCCAGAATAACTATCTGGGGAAAAAAAGACTGCATAGCTATTGTTTTTATTTTCTTTAATTTGCTGCTTTTCTTCCTGTTGGCTACTATCTTCTAATTTTTAAGTGAAATGTTGTGGCAGTGAATTCTTAGGAACATTTGGCTTTCCTTTTTTTTTTTTTTTTTTTTTTTTTTTTTTTTTTTTTTTTTTTTTG
>WBNO01025056.1:28128-121311 GCA_013400575.1 Peucedramus taeniatus
TTTTTTTTAAACTCCCTCTTCCCTTTTACTTTGTTTTGGCTATACTAACAAAGAGGGCTCCTGAACTCCAAAACACTTGTGTTCACATACAGAAAGTTTTAGCTAGATTGAACGTAACTATGGAAATACCAAGTAAACACTCAAAATCAGAATTGAGCTTCTGTACTGAGGGGACTTCAGTGATACTCACAGCTCAGATATGAGCAAGGCCATCTCCTGAAGTGGCTTTGTTCAGATGTCAGTGAATCAGAGAGATTTACTCATTCAATTTTTAACCACAGTAAATTATGCATCTTGAAGTTCATCTGCCCCTTAGAACTGCAGCATGATGCAGGACATGTAAATAGCTCTGCTCTCCCCCATGACTTCTTGTGAAACTCACACAGGCAGTGAATAAAACTGCTGGCAGCTTTCATATTCACCCCAATAAAATCCGTATTTTACAACTGAGGGGTTGTGGATTTCTCTGGGTTTTCGTTTGGTTTGGGTTTTGTTTGTTAGTTTTGTAAGAACTGTTTATTTTGGCTTATTTATTAATCAATATTTGACCCTATTACTTCCAAGAGAGCAGTAAGAATGCTTGTAAGCTATTCACTGTGGGAAGAGGAGTGTACACACTGAGAAAATGTTTGCTGTTAATATTAGATTATTGTCAGCCAAGGTTAGCTAAGATGTAAGATTTCATCTACAGTTTGTAGTGCTTGTTCAAAGAGATGAAGATTGATTGTTGCTATATTTAAATGGATCATTATTTTCCCCATATTTCTGTGTTGTCAAAGCCAGGAATACTTCAAGTCTGAGTTCAGCTAAAAACTTTTAACTTCCCAAATGGTCTTTGGCAGTACTTTCCTTAATTCAATTGCATTGTATTTGATGATGGCTTCCAATGTTTTTTTTTGGTTTTTTTTTTTTTTGAGCATCCAGTTAGGCTGCTGGTGTATCTGACATTTTCCTTTTTCCAGAATGAGTGCATAAGCATGGACACATGAATGTGTATGGAGATCTGGTGTCAGTGTGGGCTCAGGCTGCAAGGATTCTCACAGCTGGGAGAAACATCCTCAGCTCACACTGACCTGAGTTTCTGCATGTGTCTCTGGGGGCCAGATGTGGTACAATCTAGGAATTGGTAAGTTTTTAAGAGGTGGGACACTTGTATTTGGAAGCATAAAACTTGATAAAACTAGGGAGAGAGGTAAAGAGACAATGTTACACATAGTTCACTCTTCCTGTATTCTTATCAAATGAAAACCTTATGGAGCTTCCATAAGCTTCCAGTTTGTACCCAAATAAAGCCCAAAAAATATCTGAGTTTGATGGACACTTATCTATTGTCCTCCCAGGATCCTGGTATTAAATTCTAAGCTGACTGTGACTTGAAGAATCTTTCTCCCCTTTTCTATACGCAGTCCACATCCCTTCCAAAATTACTTTTTGGAGGTGATTGAAAATTTTGTCTTCTAGGGAAATGGAGTTGATGAGAATGTACTGTTAATGTCTCCATTATTGTCTCTTTGCTGGTCCATCAGCCAATTTCATTCAAATCTGATAAGAGGGAAAAGCCTCAGAGATATTCAGATGCTTTTATTTTAAAGAAAAACATCAGCATGCATAGTGAAAGCATGCATTGCTCTTGCTTAGCTGAACAGCTGAAAGTCAGGAGTGGCAACTGGGATGTTCTGGTCAAAGATACAAGAAGGAAGTGACACAATGTGCAGGGATTTTTTAAATAAATTTGGTAGAGAAACCAGAAATGGATGAAAAAGCACAGATGTCAACAACTTATAGACACGAGAATTTTATCTGTTCTTTTGTTCTTGGAATAATTTTGTCTTTAATATCATCAATGGAAACACATTTTTGTTTAATTCCTTATTTCATGCTAACAGTATGATTTTTATGTATGTGTATTTATCTATGTGCAACACATTTATAAATGGTTTTTTTCAGTATAGATATACATTTAAAAAAAAGCTCATTCTATCAACAAAGTCAGATGGTCTTTTCTAGAGGGGCTTGATTTTAATATGAATATCTCTTTTCTGTCCTAAATCAGCAAAATGATGGAATTATGTCACTGAATCTAAAAAGAGGTCTTTGTTTTAAACTGCAGCCTATTAGGGCAAAATCTTTCAGGTCAGTATATTTTCTGTAGTGTAAGTCCATGACAAGAAACAATATTTATGACAATAATTAGGGGAAAAAAGCCTGATACTGAAATATCTCATAATGTCTCTGTAAATGCACCTAACATTAATTAGTCAATTAATAATGTCTAGAAAAAAAAAGCAAAATGAATTGTTTAGACATTTAACAATGGATCTCCTAATGATAAAAATTTACCATTAGAGGTGCTAGTTGTAAGCTAGTTGCAAGTTGTTGTTCTAAATTCAAGAATTTAATCCTTTACCCTGGTGGCAGTGTGAAGGTAAATTTATTATCTTTGTGCTCCACATCAAGAGTGTCAGAAAATCATTCTTTTACTGCATTTTCTTACATCTTTAGAGGCTAGGGCTCATCTGCAGTGGGGAACCACCACAGATCTCAAACCGTCGTGAACACCATGCACTTCAAATTCTTCAGCACGATTGTGGAAGTCAACAGTATAGTGAAAGTATATTGTCACCAGATGGCCTGAGCTGTTTGCCATTAAACTGGCTCTACAACAGAAAGAATTTCTGCTTGTGTTTTGGTGTGCAATCACTGCATGGGCCCCATATGACCACAAGGTCCTATGGCCAGTCTATCGTGCAAAGCAACTGCTTTGTTTCCTCAGTCTAATTCCTTGCATTTTCTTTCCCATAAAGTCCAAAGTTAGTCCCCTTTGACACAGATGTCCTATGTTTTATTGCTTGTTCACAGACATCTCAGATAAATAGATTTTTTTTCTTTTTTGAACGAGTGAGATGGTTTGTAAAAATTAACAGTTTGAGAAACACATTGACTTTCTCAATAAACTTTCAGAGTTCTGTAACTTCTATTAGAATTTCAGTTTCAGGCAGGACTTCTGATGCTTCCTCCACAAAGTTCCTCCCAAGCTCCTCCACAGTGAACTTATGTTAAAATACATGTATCTAATTTAGTCTTTTCCTACCATTATCTTATACTGTGTGAATGCTTCTTTTAGCTTTACAGTTTCTTTTGCACTCCTCCTATTCCTGATATGCTTGAAAAAGATATATTACGAATTCTTATGGTTTTTGCAATTCTTTTCATCAGATACTTCTTTGACATGCCATATTCTGGTTTTATATTTGGACTGCTTGAGTTTATGATTCCTTCTATTTATTTCCCTCATTTTTGATACAACTCTGATTTCTATATCCATAGCTCTCTATTTCTGTGCCTACCCCCCCTTACCTAGTCTTTTTTTCCCTTCTTCCTCCAACCCTCCACCTCTATTTCAGTTTCTACACTTTCTGTGCTGGTTTAGATGAACTAGTAAGAGAAGATGCTCATAATAGAAGACATTAGAATGAACAACAGCTGTCAGATTCTAAAAAGAAAATATGTATAAGAGATGGGTAGACTGGTTGAGGATTGATTTCACATAATTGACTATTGAAAAATAAAGAGTCTGTCTTGCTTGATCACCCAGTCCTCCTCTATTGTAATGGAAGAGAGAGGATCATCTGCAGGAAGTGATCTTTCTCACCCAAAGTAACAGATCTTGGAAGTGCATACTTATCTTTGTAAAATAAGGACAGAGACAAGAAGAGAGGGTTGAAATTGAGGCTTAATAAATGGCTTACTAAGGTTAAGGGAGATGTGGGATCATGACCCAGGAGTGTCACTCATTTGCTTTTTTGTTTTGTTGGATTAATTCAATCTGGGGAATGAACTGAATGTGATTTTCATTGGCATAGGTAAAGTTATAGAGTTAGAAAATACAATCTCTTCTTCCCAGTCTCTTAATTTTCAGCAGACTTTTATTTTAATACTCTTCATTTTAATACTTCAGTTTTACAAAATCATTTACTTATTCAGTTTACAAGTCTAGTTTCACTGCACATCTCCTGGTGAAAAATTCCTTGGCTGTCGCCATAATTGGGAACAAAGCAATTCAGACATCCTGCAAAGAAAAATGGGTACCATTTTTTTGTCAGCTGTCAAGACCTTATATCATGAATAAATCCTGAGGAGGAAAGATTCCTTTCTGCAGCTGCTGCTCAGTGTCTCAAATTCTCAGCCTGAGGAGAGCTCCTGCTCTCTGGCTGCATTAGGTAGTCACGTCAGCTTTGTACCTACCGGTGAACAGAGATCCTGGGTACAATGAATCATTCAGCCTTATGTGCAAGGAAGGAAATACTTGTATGGCTAAAGGCAGGGTAGAGTTTCAATCAGAGCTGCATGAATTTCCCCAAAACTTTCTTTAAAAAAACAGTATAGTGTTGATTTTAGTATGTTCTATTTGTCACTCAGAAACACAATGCATTAGCAGCTTTGAACTCCCAGGTACTAAAAATATATGTTACATAAGAAGATTGAGAGAAATATTCAATAACACTTTAAAACTGAAAATATTCTTAAGCACCTTTCCATTGCTCCAGCTAAACTGCAGCTTTCGCAAGCAGCAGAGCTATAGGCACTGAGAGAGTCAATCTGTACTAGAGAGTATGAAGAGACAACTGAACCAAGATATTCAGAGAGATCTTCAAATTCAAGAAAGAATTCTGTTTTCTTTTTTTTTTTTCTGAAATAAAATGTGTCATTGAACCTAAGAACTTTTCTTTTTCTTTGAATTTGAAGGTATTTGCCTAGGCTGTTTTATTAATTTTTCTTTTTCCCCATTAGTACCTTTTCTTTCAATGACAACATTTTTAGCTGAAATGTACCATATAACATCTGGGAAGTACTCACCTAACATATTAAGGACTTTATTTTACAAAATGCCAATTATAACAAAGTCTTTGAAAGAGACTTGTTTTTTAAACAAAATTCTGCTCACAGTGTTAGTGAAATACATACTCCAAAAGGGAAACTATAATTGAAATAAATCTTTGAGCTGCATTTTTGGCCAACCAAATAAAGTGAATGCCTGTTACCTTGCTCTAAATTTAAACCAACCTTCGTTCATAACTGCAGTAAGAAAAACCCCAAACCTCTGCTAGAAGGGAAAAAAAATATAGCCACATTAACCTGAATAGCTATGAAACCAATAACTGTACAACAGAGGGGTCTTAGAGAAAAGAAATATGTGAAATTTAAATGTAAAATCTCCAAATGAAAAATAAAACAAGTAAAAAGATGGTCCTAATTAGCAACAGAAATAGACATTAAATAAAATGCAGAGGGGCACAGGATATAGGAAACTATTTCAAATATGTTAGCGCTTTAAAATGTCAGACAGTTTGAGACAGTTATGAAGAATTTATTCCTTGGTTTTGGAAGGCCTAACAGACATGCAATAAAATTCACAGGAGCACTGCTAGAACAGAGCAGAATAGCGGGAAGAGTCAAGTGTAACAGTAATAGAATCCAGTATTTAGCAATTTTATATTTCTATAAAGAGGATGAATAATGGTGTACTTATTTTTTTGTCTTCGCATGGTTTTTATATACATGCTGGCATGAAGAATCCACATAGAGATCAGAAGTGCCATGTTATGATGGTTTTAGGAAATCTGGTCTATTTCAAATTAAATAAAATAACCAGATTTTCTCTAAATCTCTGAGGGGAAAATGAGAGACAAAATGTCAAAGGAATAACAATTTTTAATTTTCAGGAGAAGCAGCAATAAATCACAAAAGAAAACTAAACCATTCAAAATTAAAATTAAAAACCTAATGGGCACTTCACTCTGAAAATCATGAAGAGTTGTCAGAGCACTGAGTTGCAGTCTACATCAAAAAGCAATACATTGATATTTACACAAAGTCATTATCTCTGATGTAATATTTGAAGATGCCTGCAAATAGATTTTATTGTAAGTGTTCATGGAGTTGTCAGGGAGAATGCATTTACCTCTGTTCCATCAGTACATTATATGCTGCTATAACTCATTAATCATTTTGTATTTGCATTGGTCTCAAGGCTGTTAGAGATATCATTTAAGGAAGAGTGAGGGCTTTTTTCTTTCTTTGAGAAGATAGGACTTTCTAATTATGCAGTGACACATTTAGTGACATGCTATCTGTAAGAAACACTTTTTGCTGCTAGTATTTTCCTGGGGTTTTTTTTCTTCCTAATGTAAATTGAAAATACTTCTATCTTCCTACTTTGAATTCTGGTATCTGGAAGAAGCAAACTGTTCAACTTAATGGCCCAAGATATTTCAGAAATATGCAAAAAACATCATTCCCTGCATTTCTTTTTTTTTATAAGCAAAATCTGTATATCTGTGAGCCAACAGAGTGAAGAAGATGGAATTTTACTTGGAAAATGTAGTCAGTTATATACTACTGTAAGAACAGCTTGCTCTATTAAGAAAGAGGGTCCCTGGAATTGTCCCATTTATTTTTTTAAACTCAGAAATGTGGTGAAACAACTCATCCAGACTGTGGATTCACTTAGAAGCTTTCCTGTTCCCTGAATGTCATGGGAGCAGCCAGGTCATCACCACTACCTGTTCTTCCATTAGGAATTGCATGCATTGATTTGCCCCATACTCTGTTTCTGCAGGTTGGCTGGGGAGAAGATGGCAGATCCTTCTATGCATGGCTCAAGCTGGGGAACTCGCTAAGGTTGGGATTTTTCCAAAACATCTCAGTGATTTAAGACCATGGGTTTCTGTTGACTTTTGATGGTTCATGTGAAACAGACATCGTGTGTATACCTACAAAATTCCCTTCCAGTATTTTTCTGCTAATAGGAAGATATAACAATTTTAGATAGCTCTTTGTTGGCAAGATCATTTAGGGTAACTAGAGTTCACCACATTGTCACAGACAAAGTGGACATTTAACCCATCTGCGCCAAGTTGTATAAACCTCTTGACTTATGTTAGTCGTGATAAATTATGTTGGTGTACATCCAGGAATTTGCAAAATTGGTTTAAGAACTTTGGAGACTGTGTGGAAAATCTGCACAACATGAAAAAATAATTATCACACATTAATAAAAAACAAAGCAAAACAAAACCAAACCACCCCAGAAACTGCATTGCTGAAATTGCTGTCTTAGCAGTTCTTTACTTTTGTAGCAAAACCGGTTTCCAGGAGAAAGATTCATAAAAGATATTTTCACTATGACATCTGATGAGGCAAGGAAAGTCAAGAAGTGTTCATGCTCCATTCTCTGAGCAGAAACATTGGAGACTGGGTGAAAACCTCATTCTTTATGAACAAATTCTCAAACTTCACCATACCCAGGTTTTCACCCCAAATTCACACTGAGAAGAGACTTATTAGTCTCTATTCTCTTTGTATTTATTGCATCTGAAATGTTAATCTGAAATGTTTCTATTGCTCTTCATCTGAGATTGCTTTTGTTTCGGTTACACGGTTTTGAATATCACAGGAACATGGAAGCAAAATAATTTTTGAGGTAGAACCATAAGAAAGTCAGGAATTTGTCTGCTATGGTAGAAGCTTTGCACAAGCCTTGTACACTTGGAGAATGTGTTTGGTAAAAAGTTAGTAGCCACTGCTCACTGCTTGTAACAAGGTTGCGATTAGCAAAATGAATAAAATTAACATTGAGTGATAATGGTTTAGGGTTTAAATACACAAGTAAATTTTCTTTGCCTATATTTTTTCAAGTATATAAAAAAGATACTTTTCTGTGTTTTGATGGCACTGATTGGTATCAGGCTTTTCTTCTTTTTAATAAGAATTTCAGCATGCTTCTAGTGAAACATTTTATTATGAAAAGCTCTCTAGCATCCAATCAACTAACAAGAATCTGAGCCTAGCTGAATCTTTATTCCAAATTAGTTGAAGCACAGGACTCTCTTTACTCTTTCTGAGAGAATAAATATTAGCTATGTATGTTAGGCATTGTACACAAACCTCTGTCCCTTGTGTAGTTGTACTTGGCCTGTGGCATATGAGTTCACTGTGGTTCACATTCAGTGCAGATACATCTCCCAAGGCATGAAGTCCTTCTGTCCTTGTGCTTCCTCCAGCACCTTGTTTCTTTAGAGGATTTCATCGCTTCACAAGGATCTCTCCTGCATGAACTGAACCAATCCCCCCAAGTAAGGGAATGTTTTGCCCTAAGGACAATCCTTTTGATAATCGCAAAGTTAGGGACAGGCAATTCTAAAACAATTTTGATAGATGGCATGACCCTGCTACTGCATTCATAATGAAATAGGAAATAACACTCTTATGGGAAAAGAGAGACAAAGGAAAAAAAAATGCAGTTCAGGGAAAGAAGTGAAAGAAAGTGGACCTTAATTTTGATTAACTGCAGATTTCTCCTATCCTCCTCCCAGAAGTACCCTCTAATCCCAGAGTCAGAACCTGTTGACAGACTGGGTGAAGTTCAGAACACACATTCTGATTTCATAGATTATATCTTGCATTGGGTTCTCAGAAGCATGAGCCCCTCTGGTGGTGTTATTAACACAACACGCCAAAGGAAAAGCTGCACCAGCACCTACAGGTGCCTGAAGAAACATGGCCAGAACCCTGGGGCTCCTTTGAAAGGATCCATTGTCCCTATCCTCACCAAATTTCTTCTCAGCAGCTTCTACAATTGTTAGCATGAGCATTAAGGAGCCCTTGCATTATGGAGGTGCAAAGAACTTTTCTGTTTTCTTTCCCAGAGATGCATGGAGAGCCAGATTCACATAAGCCTTGGATTTTACAGGTCTGATCTGAGCCCAAGACTGCAAACATTATCCAGGCAGATCTCCATGGAAGTCAAGTAATAGGCTACTGACTGAACCAGTTTCCACTTGGAGCCTGATGTAACCACAGAGCAGGTGTGAATGCAGACATTGTACCCACCAGAATGAGGATTATGCAAGGCTTTCTTTAAAAAAAATTAATGTAAGGTACATAGTGTCTTAAGACATTTTCTTTATATATACTGTAATGAATTTAACCAGATTAAAAAAATAGTAAAATAAAATAAATAAGTAATGAGAAAAAGAGAAATCTACTGTAAATTTCAGCAACTTGTAGGATTAAAGAGGTGGTCGCCCCTTTCATCACACTGCCCACTTCAACCTGCTTGCTCAGTATCTGCCAGGAAACTGTTTAAAGTTCCTGTGGCTTGAAAAATGGCCAATCTTTACAAAGAAAGAGATTTTTATCTGACCAGCCAAGATCTTAGAATGTCAATACCTGGCTCTGACTAATACAAAAATAAACAAACATATACACACATGCACACATAATCTAGGATGGAGGTCTATTGATGGGTAGTTAGAAAGATTGGACTGTTCTATTTAATTCAATAAGAAATATAAAAGTAAGGAAGAAAATTTACTAAAAAGATCAAAGGGAGCCTGCAGCCTTTCATCCTTATGTTGCACAGCATATGATGATCAACAGGATGTGTCCCCATCGACTTCTTAAATGACTTGTGTACTAGCCATGACTCTCATTCTGGTAGGCATCTGTGATAGAACTCTTCTCACCTACCTTGAAGCATCTCTGGTCTAGCCAACCTGTCTTCTATAGGCAGTAAAGAGAACTAGAACATGACTGTTCAGATCCTTTTCAGTAGCATCCTTAAAACAAGGTAGTTGTATTCCAGAAGGTATTATCCCCTCTCCAAGAAATATAAACAATGAAGCTTCACTCTGCATGAATAACCACTCTCCCCATGCACTCAAAGATCATCGGGGGCCCGGAATAGAAGTTTTACCCTAAAACTCCTCCACTGTGCTGTGAGAAATGGTAAGTTCAGGGCTCACCATCCAAGCATATTTAATGTTCATTGATCCAGTCCTTTCAGTGATATGCTTTTCAGAGAGAGTTCCTCAGTCCAGTTTAGCTCACATGTCTAAAGTTACAAGCGTGACAGGACAAGTGGATGCTGAAAAGCTAAGTTTTCTCTTTCAGTTGCATGTGAAAGGTACCTGAAGAATTTGAGAAACTCAGAATTCAAACTTGAGGGAAACTGAGGTGATTTTCAGGTGAATTTTGGAGCTTTATGAAGTGAAAGAGCTTTGAAGAGAAATTTCTTAAAAGATACAGTCCAAAACTCAAGAATCATTTGTCAGTAAAACAAGACTAACATAGAAACTCACCTGTTGTCTTGAGCACAAATATAAGACTTATATTACACAAGAAAACCAAATCTGTACATTACCTTTTCTTCAGAATATCCAGCAAGGAGCAAATCAGTCCCAGAATAGGCATGGATGTTCCTTGTATTTTTGATGTCCCTGGTGCTCAAAGGTACTGCATGTTAAAGAGACATCATGGGAAGAATAACACAGAGGGCCAACATATGCTTTTTCTCTAGATAAAATAAGAACTTTGAGTAATATTTCTCTCATTTTATTAATGAAAGATAAAACTATGCAGTTTGGAACCTAATGTAAATATTTTCCTTCTGACCCTCTCCCCTTGAAAATATTTAATATATAAAATAGGTATATTTCAAAATATAAAAATAAAAGAAAACCAATCTGTGAAAGCAATTATATGTTTTCATACTACTCAGTGCTGATGACAGAAGGGAGCAATTTTTCACTTGTTCCTGCCTCACTGTTAAGTCTTTTGAGGCAGCAAGTCCTCCTTAAATGAAGAGATGAAACACACTGTAAAGGACTGCTAGCTGGCATGCCTGCTCTGTCTTTGCAGCACACTTAATCTATACCAGGAGAGAAAATTTGGAGTCCAACTCTCTTCCACAGCATACATCTACAGCCATGCTATTTGAAAAGCAGGGCTCTCTCAAGAGACCAACGGCAAAATTTTTGCAGGTTCCTGTAGGAACCAGTAACATTGGCTGGTTTTGTCTATTTGCTTCTCCAAGATGACAATGCATATGACTACACCTATCCTTTAGAAGCTTCAATTTTGATTTGATGTGTTTTCTTGATCTAGCTTAAATTTGCACCTTTGTATTCAGTCCTTTTATTTTGAATTCTTTTGAGTTCCTTTTTTTTTTTTTGTGCATTATTTTAATAGGCAGCTGTTCTGCATTAATCTAAATGAACAGAGTTTTTTCCTTTCCTTTCCTATTTGTTTTAATTATGTTCAACTGATGTTTTTGATTTATCTTCCTCAAAACTGTATCAGTGTTGTTTTAAATTCCCACTTTTACCCCAAAATACTGATTCTTTTTAATATGCATTTATCCAATTCACCTGGAAGCTGTTTTTCATGCACATTACCATAGAAGCACCACTTGCATTTCTGAGGCATTTATTATGGGATCTGAAAACTCAGCAGCTAATAAAACAGTCCATTTTGGATAATGATCAGTCCAGAGAGGCCATATGGGGACACTAAGGACACTGGGGAATTTTTACTTCTTATGGAATTGAAAGAAATGGAAAATTGGATAACCATTTATTTGAAATTACTTGTCATAAATTAGACAGCATTCTGGGAGGAGTTGACAACATTGTGTTATTTCCATTGTGACAGTCAATTTTGAAGTGAAGCACAAATAAAGAAAGAAACCCAGATCAGTCTCATATGTTCTTGATATGTTCCTGACACAGGGATAAATCAGCCTGTCTAGAGGGGAGTGAATTTGCATCAGAGAAAGCCCATCTTTTTTTATACAGAAAGAATACTGAAGAATACTGAAACAAGAATACTCCAAGAATACTGAAACAGTTGCTGTTGCCAAGTTTTCAGATCCTTTTGTTTTCTTCAAGTTCTCTCACCTTCATGTGTTTTTTCCATGCCACTCCCAATGGAATTATTTCCTTAGCCCAGAACTTGAAGATCCATCTTTCTTCATTTAGGGTCTGATGCAAACCCATTTAAGTCAATGGAAAGTGTTCTACCGACTTTAGTGGGCTTTGGACCAATCCTCACATTCCTCCAGAATATGCTTTTCCTTCCATAGTGCTTACAGAAAATAGTGTCAGCTTTACATGGACCAGAAAAAAAAGGAAAAAAGACAGAGGGCCCAACCTACATGAAAATGTCTTGGCATAGATATAGAACTGTTACCACTCCTCAGTAGCTATGTGTAGATCTATTCTATTTTGGGGGAAAAAAAGAAGAAATCACAGCATTTTTTCCTTCTCAAGTGTTAGTCAACTGTGTTTATGCTGATCAACTGATCTAGTCAGGAGAGTCCCAAGGTGTCTCTTAACATATTCTTGCCAGTCTCTTAACATATTTTTAACAGTCCTTTGTGATTTTTTATCTTACACTTAATAGATTTCTGCCTTTTGAGCACTGTGAACATGGCACAAGCCCAGATTCCAGAAGACATTTAGTTAGCTGCCATCAGACTGCTGTCTTTTAACGTCCATTTTTGCTTGAGGGAATTTAGTGCACTTACTTATCAAACAGCTGCTCCACCAAAATTCCTATATGTAGAACAGTCCATTCTTTCTCCATAAGAGGAGGCTTTCTCACAGATCCAGTCACAGCACTTGGGCTCCCACTGCAATCACAAAGAATCTGGGAGCTTCAAGAAGAGTGGAGTACTATGTCCAAACTAATGCAATTGCAGATCTAGTCAAAGTGGAAATGAAGACTTCAAAGGGACAGTGGAGAGACTCTTACTCTGCAGGGGTAAGGGCAGGCAGGTGTCAGCCACTTCCCACCAGGAGTCATCGTGCACAAGCAGGTAGGCAGAATTTGAGTACTGCCCTAGGAATAGAAAGAAACAAACTTCTGTTGGATGTTGGCCTTTATTTCTGGAGAAGCAATTTTGTAGGCTTTGGGGTCAGCCTTTAAGTTTTTGTAATACTGATGATTTGGCTAAATTTTTTGTGGAAGTGGAAACTCAAGGTACCATCCAACACACTTCAGCAGTGCTACTTTTTTAGAGGAAGGAGAGAGCTGAACTCTGCATTTACTGACTTTCACAGTAACTTCCTTAGAATAAAACTACTTTGAGACTAAGTAAGACAGAAAATATATTAATTTACTGGGAACAATCAGTTCACAATTAACCAAATTAATGTCCTGCTAGAATTCTTGATCAAGATTTTGATAATTCAGACTTAATCACTTGAAATTTTACATTGATTCATAACTATGGAAAAAGAATTCAGATCCATTTTTTCTTATTCTTGGAAGAGAAATGTGTATCTAAATTCTTGTAGATAGCTCAGATTGTCCATTTCCCCCCTCATTTCTGCTCAAAAAAAAAGTGAGATATTTTTTAGAGAGTTTGAAAGAAACTATTAATTTTTCATCACAAAGCTGCAAAGAGTGATAGCTCTAAGACAGTATCACAGAAGGTATAATTATCTATATCTGGTCATGAAGGAATTACAGCAATCTTCTTAGAGATCTATAAAATGTAGATATAAATATATGTCATATAAATCATCTTTGGTGATGGCCAGGTGTTATATGACAATGAACATCCTTTAAAAACAAATACTGAGTCATCAGCTTTGATGCTGAAGAAGTGAAGGTTATGATAAACTTATGTAAGAACCAATTTAATTTTATCTCATGCCAGTGACTCATCTTCCTCCCACACAAAATAGTGGTTCTGACTCTCCTACTGTTTTGTCCTTCTGCAGTGTATAGCAAAGAAATTTACTATCTAAATGCTTGTGCTTTACATTTATAGGAAACAATGCAAAGAGAAAATTGTTTCTGAGCACATTTCAAAGGGCAAGGGGCCAAGAGGCAATGAACCAATTTAAAATACATTTTAAGGACACTGGTGTTTTAATTTGAAATTATTTGTTTTCTGTTAAAAAACAGTATACCCACTTCATATATATATCTGAGTATATCCACTTCAGTGTCACACTTCATAAAGCTTCTCTCTCACTTTCCACCATAATTGCCTACACAGTTTTACTAGAGAACTCTTAGAACATGCTGAGCAGCCAGGGTAAAAAATTCAAGGATTAAATAGGAAGGCGTATTTCTAGAACAAGAGGAAGCATGCTGTCGATTTTTATCTGACTTGTCTGTCACCTGCTGACATCAGAAATGTCAGATGCTGGAGGGAGGATGCTAGTGCTTCCTCCAAATGCAGAATACTTCTCCCAGCCAAGATCTCAATACTCATTTCAAGGGGGTCTGTCCTCAGTGATGCTCTCATTTTATTCTATTTCTTTAAATAGCGTCTATAGTACCATACTTATTTTTAATCTTTTTTTTTTTTTAACATTTTGACATAATTTATTTTCGTCTGTTTTTTGTACTCCTGCCTCTATGGTATAAAATTCACCACTGTCTTCTCAATTTCCTCATCAATAAACAAGCTTCTCATGGTACTCCATAAATATTGGAAGCAGCAATGCAGAAATCCCCTCTTTCATCACCCACCTACACATTTGTCAGATCTGGTTCTTGCTTTACTTTGCATTTATTTGCTCTTGTTCAGGTAGCATTGAATTTAATAGTTCTGCGGCAAAAGGAGTTTCATCATTTGTCCCTATCTTACACTGAAAATCGTTTGAATTGCTTTTTTATTTCATAGTTTCTACATTATCTAACCAGTCTAGAAATCTTTGGCTTCTCCCTCCATAGTTTAAGATTCTTTTTGTTCACTTGCTCATAATAGAAGATTTTTCTTAGCACACAACACTGGAGATTTATAAAACTCTGTCTATGCTTTTTCCCCAATTACTCATCTTGAAAGCAACATATTTTCCATGTTTTACTACTAATAATCTACTTTGCACCCTGATAGTCATGTTTCTTGCACTGGTGATGATATTCCTTGCCTTGACTCCCATATCCACTCCCCAGCACTGTGCCTACAGCTCTTGAATAAATGATGAAACATCAGCTTGTTGCACGTGGTGGTCAGCCTGAACCACTATCCACTCTTTGGCTGTTGTGTTGGGTGTCTGGGTTCTCCAAGCCATGGCCCTGTGCTGCAGCTGGAAACAAACATGGCCAGTGCAGCAAAGGTTATTGCTAGATGTGCTTCCTTCAAATTTTAGTGAGGTGTCTCACCCATGCCTTGTCATGAAACAATTAAATTTGTCTCAGGAAATTTGAACCTCAAACATGCAGATGCATCCATCTCAGAGAGCTACTTAGGACTTCCTTTGTAACCATTGGTAAGAAACAGTTGCTTCTTGGGCACAATTATTATGGCATATTTTAAATACCTGCACTAGGATGAGGTGACTATCCTAAAAATGTTTATTTCTCTCTAGTGACTATACAGAAAATTTAAGACTACTAACTTAGATGCAGACATCAACATTATAAATACCCACACTTCATCACGTGATTTTTATGTGTGGAATCTCAGGTTGAGGCTGGTGAAAATGAGTCTTATCCCTGATTTAGATGAGTGGCTCCACCAAAACCTAAATGATTAGCCTCTCTGAAAGACAAGACCATTGTGCCCTTAAGTAGAGGCAGCTACCAGTTTTAAGTTGTTTTGGGGTTTTTTTGGTCCATGTCTGGCCATTAAATTTCAGCAGAATAACTTCTACAAAAAATTATTACATTTCTTTCTAAGATTCAGACTGCAAAGAACAGTGAGAAACATCAGAAAATCAGACTTAAAAAATTTACTTTTTTCCCTCTGCTTTCCACACATGGACAAAGATGTGATAGGGAATGTGCTGAGAATCACAGCTCTGGAGTCTAGCCTAGTCTATGAAGCACAACAAAGACTGTATATATAATTTTGTATATATAATGGAGGAGATTTATATATGTAATGAAGGGGAATAGTAAGAGATAAAGAATTGAAGAGCAAGAACTCCTCCAGTTTTGTGTATTTTTTGTTTGATTGTTTTCAAAAGGCATAGAATGCTTACACAGAAAACAAAGTACTTCCTCATGTTGACTGGGAGGAATCCATCACACTCCACCTAGAATTTGCTTTGAACCTTCATTGTCCAGATGTGGATGGTTTGTTTAGAGAAAAATACAACTTATCTATATGCTTATGCTATGAACTTCATGATATGACTTGTAATAAACACATACATATCACTGTTATATGAAACATAGGAAGGTTTAGAAGCCCAAGAATAGCAAAGAGAGCCTAACACTGATTTATACAATAATTAATTTAAATTCTGTCCTTATCAACCTCAGTGACAAAATTCCATTGACTAAAGCAATGCTAGAAGTTCAGTCCATGTTACTTTGTCATTTGCTGTTAGCAAATGGTTTGCACCATATTCAAAAATGAATGCAATTCAAAAGCTCTTCTGTCTGATGCATCAAAAATGCACTTTGATTCAAAGTGTACTTTATCAGAATGCAGCCTATTTGATGCCTTATCAGGCCATCTAAAAACAGAAGTCAGACAAAATTAAGATAGTAAAATGCCATTATATTTATTGATGGGTGGGCCTTCAGGTACATTTAGGGTAGATGAAGCCAACCCAAGGGCTACACCCAAAATGGATGGTGGGTCACAAGTTTTCACAGTTTTATAAGTTTGGTCCATTTGCATACTGGGGTTAATCTTCCAATTACAGCTTCAGGTAATGAGGTCATTTACCCCAAGTCTGCTCCTTCCCAACTCACTTTTGTTTACACCTCTTGGGGCCTGAGACAGTAAGGTGTCCTTGATTTCCAGGCCTAGAGTAGAATTGTTTTGTCTGACTAAAATGTGAAGACAGTAGCTAACACTGTACATGGAGTTTTGAGTTATACACTAAAAAACTGCAGAATTACAAATTAATGAAAAATATAAAAGCTAAAATCTTAAGGCATCAATTTACATAGCTCATACTCAGGAGGATCTCATTAAATCTCAAACCTCATAATTGGAAAAAATATTGGTTAGTAACATGAAACAGATCTTTGTGACAACATAAGCGTGTGAAATATGTAGTTTATTGCAGGTCAAAAAGTTTGTCTTTACATACCCATGTCATAGCCCAACTCAATGAACACATATTTGTAAGCACATTATTGTAAAATATGGATCTACGGTGGCCTGGCCTACAAAAATTTCATTCTCATGTGATTCATTAATCCTTCTACATTGTTGCTGTCAACATGATGTTGCAGATGAGATATGTTAGAGAACAGCTGAGGGGCAGTATTTTTAAAATGTTCCTTATCTGTAACTGATCCAAGTGAGCACTATGATTTCTTCCTCCTGAACGAAGCCAAACATCTTAGCTTAAGCTGAGATGGAAGATAAATTTATCTCACCTGTTTGACTTTGTTCTGAAAGGGATTAGGAGCATGCATATTATAGTCTGAGAGGTAGTTTATCACCTCCTTTTTATTTTTTCTCAAATAATAGTTATAGCTGAGACAGATAGCTAACTCTTCCAATGTCCATTTCTGCTGCAGAGACCTGGTTTGTGCCCTTGCCACCGGTTAAGACCCATTCTTAGAAAATGAGAGGTCAGTCTTTATCTATTCTGTAATCATTTGTGGATTCTGAGTATGTTGCTTAAGGAGTAAATTCTGTACCATGAAAAACTGTCTGTGTAGAAATTCAATTAAAAAAAAAAAGTTCAGGCTAAAAAATGTGATTCTTAGCTAGCAGGGAAATTAATAAAATGGAATGTGCACATTGTCTATTTGTAGAGATGTTTAGACAAGTTACTGGAGGTGACTGAAAGAGAATATTAGAATTTGTATTGTATTCAAAACTATTTTTGTTTTCTTCAGACTTCAAAGTCACAGATATTGAAAATAATAATAATAAAAAAGAGGCAGTCTTAAATATTTCATTATTATAAGGCAGTTTATTTGCAAATGTTTCAATTAAGAAATGTTCAGAACATCATTATATATTAAGAAATTTGTGAGTCAGTATTCTGACAGGTTATAATAAAAGAATAATTTGAGAGGGAAATTTGGCATTTTTAATCAGTTATTCTTCCATCTGTGACAACGAATGAGTTTGTAGTGTTAACTGAAAAATTAATGTGCAATGTTGGAATACTTTTAAAACAAATTTTTTTTTTCCTTTCCCTAGAACGTTGGCATCTATTTTCTCATCTGTTTATAGTCTGTTCATCAGACTTTGAACTGTTCATTCATGTTACAAATGAAACAAACCCCAAGATTAAAGCCAACTCTTCAAAGCAGGTACATGTCCAGTGTGATCTGTAAGGCCAGGATTGAGAAGCATTCCTGCAGACACTCAGTTTTGAACACAGAAACAAGTGCTTTACTGAAGTCATGAAGAGATGGAGATTAAAGGTCGTTGTGATGAATGGACATTTGTAGCCTGGGTGAAAATCACGACGCTTGTGTGAAGTACATGCGTGACACAAGTTTCAAAGAACCTTGCCAAAATGTTAAGAGTTTTACAGTGCTGAACGCATTCCAAAATATTTGTCATACTTGGTCTTAAAAAATAACCTGTCTCACTGTGCAGCTTCTCCAAAATAGCTGGTTTACGTTGGTCTTTTCCAAACAGAGCATATGAAGTCAGAGAAGAGGAATTAGGTGCTCTGCAGGGCCACAGAGTTGAGCCGAATGTGCTGTAAGGTATGGAATGGCTGAATGTGCACTTGCTGCCACGCTGACGTGAGAAGCAGACGTCCCCATGACGGCTGTCGGGGCCACAGCCGGACAGACAGCCTAGCTGAGGTGAGCAGGGCTGCTCAGCTCCCTGGCCCCAGACCAGCTGCTAATTATTCATGCCCAGCAGGATATTTGCTCGGGGAAAGGGGATACAGTTAGCAATGGATTAGATCAGTTGAAAGTTCAGCAACTTTTTTTGCAGAAGAGTACAAAGCAGAAAGTGTTGTTTTATCAGAGCTGACTTTCATAGCATTACCTCTTAAGTTATAAAACTAGCATACGTGCTACATTATACATCTACATGTGGTTTTGGTATCGTCATGGGCATTGCTTCTGTGCATAAGCTATCCCCTCTTACTCTGACTTCTAAAATGGGAGTAATGACTTTGATTTGAAAATCCAACTTTACATGTTCAGCTGCCTTTGAGACAAAAGGTTTGCAGTGTACCTTACCCCCACAAGAGAGCAGACATTCTAGACAAACAGCTCTGAGAGATTTAGGTATGTCTCATAATGCCTTGGGGCCAATAGGTAAAATAAGTGATTTCTTGATGCTCTCCAACCTGCTCTCATTTTGGAAATGAATGTATTGCCACATGTCCTGTGGCCAGGTTCTCAGGTCGTTCTAGGCCAGTTTTATGCAGTGGCCTTCTCCTGACTTTTGTCCAGAGCTTATGACTTGGATCTAGAGAAACCAACCACAGGGTATTGTACTTCCCCATTAGAGAGGTCCAAGACTGAATCAGAATGATATTACTTAAACTCACTAATTGAGGACTATTAATTCCAATGTTTAGGTCAAATCAACAAGAGTCACATGTACTATCATGCTTTCTGCAAAAACAAGTATTTGTCTCGTGCTCCTAAAACTGGCACCCAGCATTAACCCAGGGCTTAAGTAAAATTTTCTTATGTAAAATGAAAGGTCTCATCTCCTTTAGCTGCAACACTCTCTGCTCCTTCTGGGGAAAAGTAGAACAAAGCAGTCTGGGTTCTGAATGCAAGATCCAGACAGACTGACCTTACATCTTCAATATGTTTATTTTCATGCCAGACTCTTGGCTAGAGAATCAGAGGTAAGGTTTATATTGAAGTATTTCCTGGAAGTAATTAGTGCTTTTGAAAGGAAGAAGCTATTAAACAGACATGCTTTGCTCCATCTTCTGAGAAAGTCTATTCATGCCCATCTATGTGTTGCTAGATGCCCAATGAGGCACTGCATCAACAGGGCTCTGTTGGGTACCTGACTGACAGTACTAGGTGCAACCTCTGTTTGACTGGTGCAAGAGATATATCCCAAGCCCTGCCCAGATTGCTTCTAGAAGCACTGATTCCCTCCTGCTGCTCCAGTTTACTCTTGCCCTTCCCTTCCTTCAGGTCTCAGCTTACACTTCTTCCTGGCTGCTGGTTCCTAAATCATTCAGACTGAAGTTGTTCATTCAGAGAAGTTGTGGGTGCCTGTTGTGTTCAAGGCCAGTTTGGATGGAGCTCTAAGCAACCTAGTCTAGTGAAAGGTGACCCTGCCCATGGTTGGAACTAGAGGATCTTTAAGGTCCTTCCCAATCCAGGCCATTCTATAATTCTAAGTTAGTCAACTGGTGTCTCTTGCACCAAAAAGGAAGGTACAAGGCACACACCTCAGTGTAGCTTACTAATTTTCAAAGGTTAGGATTGGTTTTTTCAATGTCTTCTGTGAATCCCCTTCCTGTGTCTAAATCTCCTCACCTGTGATTGGTGACAGCCAAGTCCTCCTTGAACCTTGATCCTTTGGTAAATGGAGTTTTTAGTCACAGTGAAAGAAGACTTTACGCTTCTCCTTGTTCCCTAGTAATTCCTCTGCTGTGTCTTTCCTAGAGCAAAAAGGAGACTGAAGAAAATCTTACTTATGAAGCACCCCCATTCTTAGCTCTCCTGTGCAAATGCTGCCACTTCCTTAATTCCACAGCTTCTACCTCAGGGAATTTATTTTGGACTCTCCTTCCATTTTTGCCAAAGAGCTCGCTGTTTCCAAACAAAACAACCTCCCTTCATGACCTCTTCAGTCAGGACATTTGCTTTCTCCTGAGGAATAATGTTACTTGCTTGATAACTGATCTCCTGCTCTGGTTTGTGCTGAGTCTGCCTGGTACGCCCAGCATGCTGCCAGCTCCCTTTGAAGAGAAATTAAAAAGTCAGAAAGAGTTAGCAGAATTTCTGTGCAACGAAGACCTCAATGGATGAGGACAACTCCTTTAGTCATGCTACCCATGCAGTTTAAGCCAGGGAAAACTTTAAAATGTATGTGTTTTACTAATGCAGTTCTATGTCAGACATGGGTACATGCTTGAGTATTTGCATGTCTTATTAATAGCCTTAAATAACCTAACACCCAATCCGTGACTTGTTAACAACTTCCTTGGAATAATAAGGGATGAATAAATCACTGTGTTTAGGTAATCATGCCATTAACCTTGAAAAGAAAAAAGAAAACAGATGGGAGAGAAAGAGACAGAAAGTCCCAAAAGACTTTGCTGCTTGAGAACATAACATCAATATAAATTTAGGTGTAAATTTATATTGTGAAATTAAAGCAATGCAGAAAAAATAATCTTTTTTCACGTCTTATTTCAGAGGAACAGCAACATTTATTTGGATTTACTTTAAATTATTTAGTGATAGATTAAACTGAATCAAAGTTAAGCCAGTCATTATCAGGTAAGAGAATGAACCCAGACAATTTTACAAATATAAAGGCTGATTTGAGTTATACTGGTTCAATTTTTAATTGTCTATGAGTATTTAGTGATGGCAAATGAACAAAGTCATGTATGATCACAAAGATGAAGCTGCAGCAAATTACTTATTTATGGATTTCTTCCTTGTTTTTTCTTGGTCTACCCATAATAGAGTTAGCAAGGGAGAAAAGATCTAAATCTGAATAATACCATTTAGCTAAGTTACAGTCAATGGGAACTATGCAGAGACAGCAGAGTAGGAAGAAAGTGTTTCACTGCCTGGAATTGAGAGCAGGCTGGTTCAGTTTGGCCTGCAGCTGGTGATAATGCATTGGCAGAAAGTCTGTCAACTCATTTGGCTTTCTGTCTGTGTGTTCCCTCTGCCATCCCCAGTACTAGACCAAAATTAGTTCTGTTAGCAAGTGTAGTCATCTCATATTTTTCTTTCAGTGCTTGAAGGAATATACAGGAACCTGTAGAGTTTGAGGATTTTTTTTCTCTTTCTCTTGGTTAGTGTATGATATAAATGAAGAAACAAATTTGTTATTCCACAAACCTCAACAAGATATGTAAAGTCAGGTATGTACAATCCTTTCCTGCACTTCTTAACCTCAAATATGCTGGGTTAGTGTGACAAACATTTTCCTGGCCTAGGAGAGAGACTGATTAGAGGCAAAGAATGGTTCTTCCTTCATCTCTTCAGGGACTGCCAACATCACAAAGAACTGCAACAAATGTGTTGCCATTATTGTTTATCTCTTCTCCCTGCCATTAAGTGGTTCTTAGCCTAATGGTTACGAAGTGCTGTCGTGGAAAGTCCAAAATGTCTAGGTAGGTAATAGATTTCTTCCCTTCCAATTGTCTGGAAGGTATTGTGGATTTGGGTATTAGAACTCAGCTATATTGCTGTTAGATACTGTATTGCTGTCAGGTACATTCAAATCTTTGTATTTGCACCCACCTCTGCTATTGCTAATTTTTCTGGTAATAAGGTTTCCCACCTCTGCTATTGCTAATTTTTCTGGTAATAAGCAATTTCCCATCTTTGTACAATATCATGAAGCTCTTTGTACGCTCTTCCAGTCCTATGCTCAATGGAAACAGAATAGATCAAACTAATATTCAAATAAAATGGAGCTGATTTTGTTTGAATGGGTTTTCGGTTAGTTTGTTCTTAATTAGAATTGAGAAACAATCTTTGTGCCTATCATTTGTGGAAATCCTGTTGTGTTTTATTTAGTAAGAAACCCCAACAGCTATGAAAAAAATGAAACCTATGTTCTGTAAGGTAAGTTAATGTGATTTATCATAAGGAGAGTGTTAATAAACCAAGTTGTGTTTAACCATTCTTCAAGTCTGGCCTTGTTGAATGAATTGCTGCAATTAGACTTCTTCTGGGAGAGTGCATACACCAGGAATGAGCAGGATTGTGAAGTCTGAGGAGCCAGAAGACCCCTTGGTGCTTGTGCATGTGCAGGTCTAGCAATCTATACCATTACTCTTTCAAGGGTACTACTGGGAATTATTACACATGGTCCAGCACAACCAATTTGGAGACAACTTCCCTTTTGGATGCCTTTTTGTGAGAGTGAATCTAGTGACACGTGTTTCATCTGCCCATCAGTAAGGACCCCAGTAATGGGAAGATACCCAGTGACCAGTGGGAGTCAATTTCAAAGGAAATGAAGTTTAAAATACACATTAGAACATGGATCTAAGAAGCTGCTAGTCTCTGATATTTGAATATCAGAGATGAAGGAGTGCAGGCTGGGGCTTGAAGGAAAAAATGCTTGCAAGTTTTGGTGTTTGAGCAGCTTAGCACAGATACATGGAAATGAATGTTTGGGAGTCTCTTGTAGTTGCAAAAGGCCATGGTATGAACTCATGGCGTGAGTGTATGTTAATTAGTTAGTTATTTCTGACCTATGACCTTTTCCTTTCTTATTAGGTATTTTCTATGCAAAAGTGATTAAAATGAGGAGACTGTGCAGACACCTGAAAGGCTAGAGGCTGTTCAGATGAAATCCAAATCCCCTAAATGTTGTTCCACATTCCATTAATGCTATGAATTCTGTTTAGCTGATGCCAGCATGGTTTTATTTATATTAAATTTCTCGAAGTTTTATTTGCCTGGTTTAAATAAAAATAAGAATCGGTCTAAGCCTTCCAAGAAAGAACCTTAAAAGTCTCAGATTTGAAGTACAAAAAGATGAGGTAATTTAAAATGGAAAAAAAAAAAAAAAAAAAAGAGATAAATAAAAGGAAAAAATAGTAGTTAAAGGAAAAAATTGAATAACTGTTCCAGGTTATACCATTTCAAGGAATAAAAGGTCTGCAAATAAGATACCCTCTAAATTTCCAGTGTAATTTTTGAAGCCGCAAATTTGAGGGCTTGATATGTGCTTAAACTGAACATTTATTATTCAATCAGTCAACATTTTGAGAAGAGACAAGGATAAGCTGTCATCAAGACATCCTATCCAGCTTTTTGTTTTCCAACAAAATTTGCAGACTTGGCTCAACTGAAACATTTAGTATGTCTAACTCAATTTCCAATAATTATTTTAAATTAAAAATGAGAACAAGTTTAGAGGCAGCAATTAGATGCTTTCTTGTTGTATATATTCTTCTGAAGCAAATTTTCTGCAACCAAGTCACTTGAGTCAAATATAACTTATGTTTTCCAGCTTCATAATCTATGAAACTCTGTCCCAACCTGGAACCATGGTGTTGGTCAACAGAACAAATACTGATTAGCTATGGGTAACTGAAATTCTGGCTCCATCCCAAGGTGAGGCTGACTTGGTTTACAGGTTTTGACACATTATATGATCTTTTTTTTTTCATTTGCATTACTGTCCATTTCACTGTGTAAGAGGCAGCTGGGAGAACGGGCTGCCTGGGCCTGGGGGTGGATGAGAACTGGCATCACCACACAGCCCCCAGCAAGGGAGTGAGAAGCATCCTGCCTTTTGCTCAGAAGACCTGTGCAAAATAACCAAGCAAATCCTCAGCTTCAGCATCCTTCTGGAGGTGTGAAATAACCACGTTTTGGTTTTGCAGGTCCTTTAGCAGGAGTTTAACTAAGCAATATTGCAAATCCCAGCTACACTGCCCTCCTGTGTATTTCAGGCACAGCACCCATGCACAAAGTCCTGCTACTATTAGCTTTAATTACCATGGTGAAGCATTTCACAAAGAACAACACATTTCCTGAGTGTTAGTCATGATGTTCATTCAATTGCAAGGAATGCGAGAGCATTTACAGAATGTCCCAATGCACTATAAAAAAAATAAAACAGGTAAGTAATCAGGACTTAATTTCTGCCTGAATTTTTCTTTAATTTTCTTGAATAAGACACCAAAAGAACAAGCTCCACTGCTTTTTCTCAGCTTTCTCCCTATAAAATGCTTCAAAGTGACCCTTACTCACCAGCAGAGAAAACCCATGTGGACCCTGTGGTAGAGCTGAAGACCAGCATTTAGCTCCTGAAGTAGAAGAGCAGTCTGAATGTTCCCCAAAGCAGTTCCCATTCTCATCTTATCCTATCAGGAGACTGACACTTGTGGAAAAAGACTGAGTTTTTCAATCCCACTTTAGACCTTGGAACGCAGAAACCGAGGATGAAATTTTGTCTGAAATGAGGGGGCTGTGTCCCCTGTCTATTTGGCATGGCAGCACACGTGGCACTGGCTGACCTGGGGAGTGGGAAGGTGAGGAAGAGATCCTTTTCATAGTCCTCCTGCCCCAAGGAATAAAGCTGTGGTCCTGTCCCTAAAAAGTGATGTCCAGAGCATGCAGAAACAGAGGCAAGTGAACAGAGTTGCACCAGCCTGCGTCGCTTAGGCTAGTGCTGGAAAGGACAGAAATAGTGCCAAAAACAACAGGTGAAAGAAAGCTACTGAAGTCCTCACTGAGAAAGAGGAACCACTGAGCAATTACAGAAACTAGGAGAAGCCTGGAGCCCCTTTTGGGCCTTATAATGTCTTGATCGTTCATTGGCTTAGTTTCCTCATATTTAAAGCAAAACATCCATATTACTTTTCACTTGTCCCTTTTTATTCTCTTCCAGCTTCCTTGCAACTGACACCAGACTGAGCTATACGCTTGAGTGCATTGCTGATTTTTTTTCCATTCCAAGACACTTTTTTATGGAGTGACAAAATAACAATTTTCTAACTTAGTTTTCTTGAGCCTCCCCAGATGTTTGAAAAGACTTTTGGAATCATAAGCTCTCAGAAATATTATATAGACAACTGTAGTTTTTTATTTTTCTCCTTCAGCAAGTCTTTATCATTTATTTTTCCAAATTCATTGTGTAGGGATGGTTGTCAGAATGTGCTGACTAACAGGAATACCTAATGGATGCTCTGTGCATGCCAGTAGTTCTAAATTTGAAATGATTTCCAGCTGTCTTTTCTGGAATATGAACAGTACCTGCTTTTCCTCTCTATATACTGTATTTCAGATCCTTGCCTGAACAGCCAAAATATATTCTTCCCTAAGAAACTTCATAAGCACTAAACCTTCAATTTCACTTCTTCATTGCTTAGCTGAGTCAAAAATTTACATAATTACTCAGAACTTATTTTCTTAGAATGAATACAAATCTTGAAGGAAATAATCCAAAGTCCACTTGTTTCCTAGTTCAAAGGTCTTATTGAGTCTATTTTCATGTTGTGTGGCCAAGAATGCCTTAATATTCTGACTGTTGATTAAACATTAAGCAAAAAAAGTTTTAAAATATTCCATTAATGCAGTCAAATCAACAGAGCATTGGTCTGAATCTGTACAAGTTTTTTTCCAGGAAGAAATTCCAGACCAATAGAAACCATATTTTCTGAGCATGGCATGCCAAGTGAATAATGCATCAAAAGATTGTATTTTCTTTATTTACTTACTAAAATGCAAATGAACAACAATGACAACAGAATTCTAGGAAGCAACCACTTCCTCCAACCATTTCTCTGCACTAATGAAGTATCCAGGATGTTCTTCATCTGGAAAAGGAGTGCCTTTGGGCGATTTGTAGCCAAATTAGCTGTGGAGATTCCTGAGCATCCTACAAAGACTTGTCATAGGGGCCAGAGCCATACCTGGGGTCTTAGTGAGGATTACAGTAACTAGACAGGAATTCAATGAGACATCTCAAGAGGCACCTGCGTTACAGATACCACCTGAGATAACTGTAGTGCACATTGAAGACCGTGTCTTCACTTCAGAGCAACTTTCCTTGATGTCTAATAGAAATATTGGTGTAACTAAAGGAAGGGAAATACCATGTCAGGGGACTCACAGTAGGAGGTCTTGAGCCTCTGGTCCTCCTCAAGCCATTGGAACACAGAGAAATTGCCAGGGATTGAGCATCACCCACAGCAAATCTGTCTGGATTATTTTCTCCTTTTTTTCCCCCACTCTATTTTCACTATAATCTTGAGGAGTAAGGCTCTGCTATTTGGCTGGAGGAGGTCTCTCCCTATTGAGTTTTATACTGTTGCCTCATAAAGGTCTTCATATGCTGGATTAGACGAGGCCACAAAATTTGGCACTCTGTGTCTTGCAGAGCTGCTGAGATAAGATGCATAAAATGGAGAAGGTCCAGCTTAGATAGATGAATGAAAATCTAATTCTTGCTCCCTTTGAAAATCTCATTCTCCTTCCTGGAATCAGGACTTTGGTTGTGTCATGGAAAATTATATTTTTATCATCCTTTCTATCATCCACTCTTTCTTGTTGTATATGTTAACATTGGATTCCTAGCCAATACAATTTTTTTTCAGCCAAGATGCTTCTAATACCTGGTTCAATCACATTACAATCTAGACACAGACATGTTCCATAGGAATGAGAGAAATGTCTACTTATCCTGTATGTCATCATTTGAGGAGTTCAATTTCAGTGCCTTCTTCCTCATCTGAAGATAGATATGCCTTTATGCTCAAGAAAAGGCATGAAGAGATACCAATGATGTCTCCTCAAAGGGACATTTTTCTTGAAAACATTTTATATTAATACTGTGTAAGTGCAAACTGAATAAAAGAAACACAAGACAATTTAAACGCCATAATTTTCATATTCATACTGGTTATATAAGTTACACCACTTTTTATTTTACTGTCTGCTTGCCCAAATATACATATAATGAAAAGCAATAACTCAAACAGTGGGCAGCAGTATAAATGGATCTCTTTGTTCATTACTATTGTAAGAGATCCATCCCTTATTTCATCAAAGTAGAAAGGCACTTGACTAGAAAGCAAATATTGTGTTGAATTCAGCACCTCTGCAACCAAAAACATTTTTCTATCACAGCTCATCCATCTGTCACACACATCATTTGGTATTTCAAACTGTATTCTGAAAGTGGGAAGATAGATCTATTTCAGACTACTCTTTTTCCTTCATCCTACCTCTTTCAGATGCCTCCTTTGGATTTCAACTTCTCTGTTTACATGCTAATGCTATATGGAATTAATTGCTGCTAAATCTCACTGAAACCATGGTAGCCTTGGCTCAGCTTCACCTTGGCTCCAATGATTGCTCCACCTTAGCTGAGTGCTCTTAGTTAGACCAGTCCACACAGAGTGATGTTCCTGCTCCACTTTTATCCTTTGCTTTCCAGGGCTGGAAATGCATGATTTCCTCCCTGAGGGGATAACACTTGTGAAGTACTTGGACAGTATAGTCTTATGATCCTAGAGTTTAACTGAACAGTTGAATAAGTGTTTAAACTCAGTGTACAGAGTGTTTATATAAAGCAAAAATTCATTAACAGCTCAAAGCATAAAGATTTTGCTGTATCAATTTCATGTATTCCAACTCCACATGTAGTAGAAGGTGCTGAGAGTATGGAAAACTACAGTTCCTTAAAAATACCTCCATCTTGTGATGCATACATGGCCAGAAGTACAATTAAGAGCAGGGAGTTTATAGCCTCTAGACCTGGGACACACCACATCACTGCCTTTCCTTCTAGCAAGGTCAGGACCCCTTCAGTAGGAGCTACAAATTATTTTCACATTTACACTTGAGAACAGGTTTCTCAGATAAACAAATGCTTAAGTAATAATTTTCTAATGGACAAAAGTGGCATGAAGTGAGGGAAAAATGAATGAATGTTGGCCTATAGAAAGTATGCACTTCCTGCCTTGGAACATCTGTGATAATACTGTGCTTATCCAGAAAAAAAAAAAAAAAAGGTATAAAGCACAAGAAATTAACTGGAATTATTTTAAAATATAAACTACTTTGTATTGTGGTTAAACATATTTAGCACTTTCTAGGGTTTTAGGACTTGGAATTCACAAGGGGAAAAGAGGCTTCCTCTGCTTTCTCCCTGCCAAAAGCTGCTCCCCTCTGCTACTGTATTTGTGATGGTTTCAGAAAAGAAAGAAAAAGAAGCAGTAAGCATTTTTCAGGAATTAACAATATCCCTCAAAAAGGGAAGGCTTAAAATCATAAGAGTGTGCACATTTATGCATCTGTCTTTTGCAGACAGTCCTCCACTGAGTGAAGCTCCATAAGAGCATTGCTAGAAAGGCTCACAGCAATAGCAGGAGCCTGCTCTGCAGGGCTGCAGGGTAAGCAGGGTGTTGGATGAGACTCCATGAAAAGTAACTCTTTGTTTTCTACATCACATTATTAATCAGGAGCTCTCCAGAAAAGATGAAATATAGAAAAGCTCATATTGATATCTGCCATACAGATTTTATATTTTAGCTCCTCCCTAAAGCAGCTCAGGCTAATGCTTGCCAAGAAAAAAAGTAGCTCTGGAGAATGTCAGCTTGTGTTACCTGTGTGAGCCAGGCTTCTGTGGAGATGTCTGTGGCAGATTGCCAGCAACACTCTTGGGAACCCTACAACCCAGGGCTCTATGCTCTTAACAACTGTGTTTTTCAGACTTTACTGCATTCCCCTAAATGTTTTCAAGCCCTACTGCAGACTCCTGCAATGTAAATTTAAGTATGCTGGCTGTAAACTTGCTTTCTTAGTTGTTGTTTGTGGATCTCTTAATAAAATCACATTGATTCTCAGGTAGCTGTCATGGAATGAAATCCATTAGTCTGGAATTTTATAGGTCTGTTCTGGAATAAGTTACCATCCAAGGAATATTAGAGTAGGTTTTATTTTTAAACAGGGGTAAGGAGGAAAAAAATGCATTTGCTTATCAGTGTGGTTTCACAGTAATAGAGCAGAACCTCCATTCTGATGCATCATTAGGGTTATAAGTAGCATCACCAGTTTTTCTCAGCTGCTCTATTGCCCTTGTTGTCTCATTAGGTTTATCTGTTAGAACTCACTCCCCTCCAAAGTTTATTAGAGCTTTTTCTGTCCTGCTGTGACTGCTGAAATCAGAGCAGGACCACTCAGCACATCCATCCTGGATTTCTTTTCCATCCCACAGGGTTGCCATTCTTCTTTTGTTCTGTGTCCCGTGAATGAGTTCTGCAAGATCACATTCAATCATGATTTTTTTCTCCATATTCCCTCTCAGGTTCTCTTTGTAGAGATTTAGCTGTTTGCCTTCATTAAAATACACTTTCAGGGTTTCTCCTGCTTTCTCCAGATAACAGACAAATTAAACCACTGATTTAGCTATAAAAAGTAAATGCCAAGAAAAATATTAATGGTAGGAGCTTTTTAGGATATACACAGTTTTTTCTTCCTCTAAATTTGCACAGACTTTGCAGGCTTCACTCTACAATAGAAACAGAAAAAAAGACATGTTTTAAAAGGCAGTTGCCATGGCACGGTGTCCTTCTCTCCCAAAAATGCTTATCTACCACTTATGAGGCTCAAGAGACCCTCAATGCAGCCTCAATAAAAAGTCTCTCTGTTTTCTTTAATGCCAACACTAGTAACTGTCCCCTTTCAGGATTTGTTTTAGGAGGTACACGGCTCAGACTGATGTCAGTGCTTTAACGCTACACTTGATCTGTTTGCCAGCAGTTATTTTACCCAGTGCTTTCTAGGAAGTTGCATTGGGAAAGCATTTCCTAAGATTTAGGAGTGATGTGGGGTTATGCTGAGTGACTCAACTTGTTTCAGAGGCAGTCAGCTGCCTATTCAATGGTGGTACCAATGTAGATTTTCACTTGGAGCAAACACCTCACTTTCAGAACTATTTGTGAGAATATGAGCCCTTTAATGTTCAACAGCTACTAAAAGCCATTTTTTAGCAATGTATTTATTCCCTTAAAAGTGTAAATAAGGTATCAGATGTGATGGTGACACAGAAGAAAATAATGACTTCTAGAGGATAATCCTAGTAGACACCTGCTTACAACACTGTGCACCTCAAGGTGCTTGAAACTATTCCGGTTCTGGGAACAGTGATGTTTTTGAAAATAGCATATTTACATTCATGCACAATTTCACTGAGTATGGTGGTGCAATATGCAAATTTTGGGGTCTGATTTCACTACATCTAGATGAAACTTACATTTTCCCAGTCACTTTTATACAGCAACTGCCAGTACATCAAAACGATGACCAGAGCTTCTTCTTGCTGATAGTCACCCACACTTGGCACTCACATTTGTAAGGCAATGTGGAGAGCTAATAGGGAGTGGATTCTGCAGAACATTATCCTGGAAAAAATGGCTCATTGCAGCTGAGTATGAGCCTTTTCTGAGACATAGTGTGGCTTCAGGGACTGTAGGAAATACAGAATGAACTTCTGTGGTAAGTGGATGGGTCAAATTTTTCTGGTGTCAGTGA
The DNA here is from genome assembly GCA_013400575.1 of Peucedramus taeniatus. NCBI lineage: Eukaryota > Metazoa > Chordata > Aves > Passeriformes > Fringillidae > Peucedramus > Peucedramus taeniatus. The sequence continues at coordinate 59,038 of WBNO01025056.1, forward strand.
CAGTTTCTAGTGGAGTGAGGCACTGGTGCAGAATCAGGGTCCCAACACAAAGTACCTACCACCACATGTCTGCAGTAGTTTGAGGAACATCCCGACAGGGGAATTTTCTGGATTATACCTTAGACTCCTCCTAGTTCATGCATTCAGTCTTTCTTCCTATTACAGCCAAGATGTGGGGAATAATAAGGTGCATTTCCAGGTTTCACTCTGAGATGGAATCTAGATATATCCAGTGGTGGATGTTGAGATCTAGAAGGTCCTGGTTGCTCTGTTCTGTGGAAGTTTTTTTTCAGGGTTTGGCTACTTTAAATATGCTAGAGATTAGCTGTACAAGCCTGGTCTACTTACTACAGAAATCAAAAAGGGTTAAATATGTTTTTTTAATCAATTGTCTTTAACTAACATACCAACTGTAGTATTCAAAAGACAGAAAAAGATACAATCAGGCACACTTGTTTGTGAGACTCAAAGCATTTGACTTTTGTGAAATGGACTTCACATCCCAGTCACCTGCCAGCAAAAGCTTACATCTCCTGGCTCATACACAAAGCTTTCATTATCATATCTATACTCTGTAGTTAAAGCAATCCCTAATGTTGCTGGGGCTCCAAGAAAACTTGTTTAGTTAATATGCTCTAAGGAAGGCTGATGATGAATTTGCACCTTTCTCTGTATCAAGACCCTTTGTGGTGTATTTACTGGCAGATGGGTGAAGATGTATGACCTGGTGCAGTATGCGGGGTCCTGGGCCCCATGGTCAGTTTGTGGCTTCCTGGCTGCACAACCCTTTCATTCAGACTGGACTTATACCTGCCTTTGGAACCAGCCAGACATCATAATTTACAGGCTGCCTTAATTAGCACTTGGCTGTCAGAAGGGCCCATCTGTACATGTACATCCTCAGGGTACTGCACAGATCCAAGTTTTGCAAGGGACCGTCTTTCCCACAAGACTTCTGGAGGGGGAGAGCAATTGCATCCCCGCTGGCAGCTTTCTTCTGCCTCTGCTGTGTGAAAGGGGCAGCAATGTGGCACAAGAGCTCCTCACTTGGAGAGAAATCCATTGTGTTTCTTCACTCATGCTGGTTAACAGGGTGAAGTGGAAAGCATGGCTCAAATTCAAGTGGCTATTTTGACAGAAGAACATTTTAGGCAACCACGGTGACTGGCTTTAGAATGGAATGAGTGTCTGTGCCATCATTTCTAAAAAATGGTCCAGACCATGTTCGAGCTGCAATGCAGAGTAAATACAAACTCATGGAAAGCCTTAACAGTAGCTTGCCTGTGGATGTACCGGGAAGGAGCAGAAGCATAAACGACTGATGTCTCCAGGTCAGGCTGGCTTAGCATGCTGCCCCATAACTGAATTGTGTCTTTCATAGAAATGTTCTCATTAAATCCAAATGATCACAGAACCCAAACAAACATATTATTACTGCAATGATTGGAAGCTCGGGATCACTGCAGTTCCTTTTGACCCTTAATTTTCACAGCTTCTAATGTAAAGAGTAAATAAGTAATTAACCCTTAGGGTGTGAACTTGGGTTTTTATAATCTCTATCCTGTTTGGCTTGTCACACAAGGGTGCCTGGACCATCTGTCTGCCAGGTACCACGCCTCCTCTCTCCTCCAAAACACCTAGAACCAGCACCATCACAGATCACTGCCCAGAGTCGGGGGATGTGGCATTAGTTTCTCCCAAAACCTAAACACTCAAATGGAACTGGTGTTGTTTTCCCTTCTGTTACTTACCTTAATTTGCAATGCTGGACTACTGTTTCAGGGGGTGGAAGCACTAAAGAGTTAAAAAGCACTACAGAGTCTTTGCCTAACCTTCCTAAAGTACTAAAGAATATGGAGAGTCTGCCTCGTGCTGTTTGCTGTGACATCAAAACTGTGCGCTGTGTGATTACAGGACAGAGAACTGCCCCTACTTTTAAACCTTATTCATTGTGTTATCAGTGACTGGTTTCTTAAATGTGTATACAAGATGCCTTCATGCTTATTAAGCTTTTATTTTAAAGAGCTAGAGTGGGGGTGAGGAAATAAAATAGGATATTTATAGCACAGTCTACAGACACAAACTTAATGTTTACACCTTGGCCATACAGTGGAGGAAGTATATTTCTCCTTGCCCCTTAGGAAAAACTCTATATTTAGGAATAATATACTAGATTTATTTAGTTACCATTGGAGTTCAAATTCACAGCCCCACTCTCCTCTCTCCTTCCCTCAAAACCAAATTCTAATAAATAGCCTCAGAAAGCACTCTGTCTCTGTGCCAGGCAGTTATTTACTCAGCAGGAGTTAATTGAGCTCAAGGTGATGGAGACCCACATTTCAGGCTGCTCCTTTGCTCTGGGAACAGCAGTGCAGCTTCTCACTTTGTCAGTGCTTTTCTTCCCCCCCTGCATGTTACATCCTCACAAAGCCTCAGGCAGACATGCTTGGGCTCATTTGGAGCTAGCAACCCTGGTTGAGTTCTGCAAGTAAAAAAATCAATATGAAACAGGCTGAGATCAATCTGGAAGTGTCCCTGCAAGAAAAGACACCCTAATTTAATTGACTTTAGGAACTGCACTTTTAGTTAATGTCCTGGTGTAAATCAAAAATCTAGTCAGTAAGATCACAGAGAATTGGGTAACGTCAATACGTTACTTATAAATTCCCAACAAAGGCAAGGAAAACCAGGTGGATAGTAAAGCTTGCACCATCACTAGGACCTGCTATAAATGTACATTCCAAAGCCTTGGAGAGCAGGGGGAAGGTGTGCCTGTGTGACAGGCAATGTGCCTGCACTGCTGCAGCTGTTTGGGTGGCACAGGTGCACAGGCTTGGGCAGTGCCCCTTACAGGATGTGCCATCAGCACAAATATCAGGGACCTTCCAGCAGCAAATGAGGGGTTGTTTCAGTGGTAGGGAGAGGAAGTAGAGGGATATCAGGGTATTGACTGACCCCAGGGAGGAAGGGAGGCTGTGGAGAGGCCACTAAGAGAGTCTGGGTGAGGAAGGGTTGGATAGAGGCTGGTGAAGTTCAGGGAGGTTGAGTGCAGGCAAGTAATGTTGTGTGTGACTTTGGGAAGATCATAGGGATGTCTGCCATTTTCTCTTGTTTCCACTACAAATTAAGACACTAAGAAATAAATAGACATGGATTTAACTTTTTCACTCCTCTCTGAATAACACAGATGGTAGGTCGAAGATACAGATTCTTTGAACCTGTGAGGGACTAAAATAATCAGTCTGAGAACAAAATGTATGGGCAACCATTAAGAATTAAGTCTTTCAGAAAGCATTTACAGTGCAATGTAACTGCAAATTTTCCTATGTTGATATCACATATAAAATAATATCTCTCTGGCACTGGATAAGTGCTGGAGAGTTTAGATATTTTGAAGCCAAACATACTTGCCAATTTCAAGTTTTTATTTTTTATTTTACTCATGTTCTATGACCAGGACAAGAATTATTCACTTTTATCGTATCTTATTTCCTGACCTGGCATCTGATAATACTTTGTTCTAAGAAAAGTCTTTCTAAGATCAAACACTGAATATGCATTTGAAAAGAAATGTTTGTGTTTGTATGTTCAGTGAGATGAACAGGATGGAGAAACAAAAAGAGAATGGACATGGTAATCTTCCAAATGCTTTTTCATGCATAGAGAACTTGAATTTCTTCTTGTTCTGTTTTCTCTTGGGGTAAAGGTGGAGATAAGGCTCATAATACTCTAAAAAGCCCTCTTAGTTCAGAAATCAGTAATTTTTTTTTTTTTTAACTAATTTCTAATGATAAGAAGTATTTTCCTGAAAACATATTAACTAATTTTGACTTACTTTTGACTTCTTATTTTAAAAGAAGCCTTTTCTTCTTTTTCTCCCAAAGGCATTGTCAATGCATGAAGCACTTTGTTTAGTAACCTTAAATACACATCCATAAATCAAATATTTATGCTGCTCAAGATCTGTGTAAAATAGGGTCATGAGTAAATCTGGAATTCATTAGATAGGAACATATGTTCTGTCTGTTGCAATGTTCTGTATTTCCCCATGTTCAGGTTGCTGCTTATGAGTTTTAGCTCAGAATTTACTGCTAAGAATAAAACATGATAAGGCATATACCCTGAGATGGTTTGGGCTGCCTAGAAACTTGAATTCTTATTCCTTAGGAATTTTCAAAACAAAAAATAAAAAAGAGCTCTATTTAAAAAGATGGTATGTTCTTGAGCACTCTCTGAGCCTCATTAAAAAACCAACCAAACATATAAAACAAAGGCATAAAGTATTCACCTTCAGAAAGTCAAGCACAGTTTTACTTCTGCATTTTCAAGGAGTTCTTATAACCAAGGCAAACACTGGCATTTCAGTGATCACAAAGCCAGGCAGGTCCAAGATCTGGAAATCAATGCCCCAGAATGGAGAGCCTGGCCAGCAGACTCCAAGGCTGGCAGTTCCCTGTCAGCTTTCTGGGAGGATTGCTGCAGAGCCAGATATTGTGGTATCTCTGACAACCTGCCTACCACCCCATCCTTCATCTGTCCAGATTCTGGTGGTGTTTTTTGACCTGTTGAGTTTCTTAGGTGGGGGAGGGTGCAAAGTATGTTATGGTCTTGCCAGTCCCAGTACCAGGAGCATTCCCTTCCAAAATTCCCTGGAGAGTGAAGCCAGATATAGGCATGGCCACCTACTAAGAGAGAAATAACAGTCTGAATATTGAAACCATTCTACTGATGCATTTCAAAGAAACTACTTTGTAAAGGAACATGAAGTGTAAACCATGGGAGTGACTCAAGCCAAACAAACAAAAGCACTGACATATGAGAGTCCAACAATGGCAGGGAGAAGCACAGAAGAGAACAGCAGCTTTTCCACCAGTGAATAAGTCCCTTTGCTGTGATACTGTTGTGTCTCTGCAACACGAGGCCACTACCTGTCTTCCTGCAGGTCAGTGCTCAAACCCCGAGGCAGAGGAGGATGAGAACCATTGCTGTGGGCCAGACCTTCTACCCCTGGCTCAGATTTCATTGTGTTGTGAAAAGCTGGCAGCTCTTTGCCCATATCTCCTACCCAAAAAGAGTCAGTTATTTTCTGTCAGTCCCAATCTTCTTACTGCACTTTTTACTTTGTGAATGCAATTTGACCCAGAAAAACATAATAAATGTGCAATTGCTTCTTTTATCAGACTTGTTAGCTCTCTCATGCTGCTCCATCCCTTCTTGAATCACAGTGAAACAGCATTTTCCTAAAAGGTACTGAATAGTATGATGGGACACGCAATAAAAATACATGGGAACAAATTTGCTTTATTATCAGTTTTTCTCTCTTGGCCATTGAAAATGAGTGAAAGTTGTTTTTTTGTCCTAGAAGGAAGAACCTAGCACCTTTCAGTTTGTTATAAGGCAGGGAAGATGTCTAGGTGTTTGAAAAACACAGTGGTGATTGATAAGAGTAACTACTAACTTGTGCAACATCTGTCCATTTCTTGACATGGTGTTTCATACAAAAAATAAAGTCAGACATTTACTATCCATTTGCTGTGGATGAATAACTCCTTTCCAGCACAAGAGGCAGCTAAGTTTATAAAAGATAAAACTTGCATACTGTGTAATTGCGTTTTACTTCTCCTTTAGACTTTATTTATTATTTAAATCAGTTTGCAGCTACCAGTTCCTTCCTGTTTAGACATGTAATCTGCAAGGCAAAAAAAGAAATTGAAACTGCCTATATTACCTGAATTCCCTCTTCAACATGTCCTGCCATTTCTGAGGTTCATCACTTACCAGTGAAGACTTTTGTATGTCAATGCTGTGTGGGAATAAGAAAGTAAAAAGCTAATTCAAGCAAAGTACAAAAAACAAAGCTCTAATTAAAAAATGGAGACTGACAATAAAAGTTGTCAGAAACCTGTGTATCTTTTTCCCGTAATTGTTTACAAAGAGAGAAAGCCTCTTTGCAAAAACATTCCCACAAAAATGAAAATAATTTTTCAGAGGACATTGTCTAAATGTTGCTCAACATTAGCAAACTGTGAGCATCAAACCCGTTTTGGTATGAACACGCTGCCCCAGTGCCAGCTTTCCCACGCACCGACTCTGCTGCGAAGCGTCCTGCTCCCCGAGGCCCATGGTAGGAAACACTGTCAGCATGTTACTGTAGCTCTCTGCAGAGACTGTTGACTGTGGCAATTGTTTGCTAATCTCCAGGCTGGGTTGCCATTTGTTGAGCACAGCATTTTTAGGAGTGGTCCAAGATGACCACACTTTTTTGTTATCTTTAGCTAGTCCCTCAGGCTGATGTCAGGTTTTGAAGCTCTTTGTCATCTGGTGTCACACTGTCAGAGCCCATATATTTTAGCTTATCTGATCAGCTAATTTGAATGTTACCATTTTTTGCTGAAAACTTCATGTTTCCTTCACACAGGTGTGTTAAAATCTGGTGGGAAAAGCAATAACCGAAGTTATGAAGCTACAACTGGATCAAAGTGTTTTCAGGGGTAAGGAACACGGTAAAGAACATTCTAGTCCCCCAGGATAGCATACCTCTGGTTAATTAGAAAATGTTGGTAGAGGTAACATATAACTGCTGCAAAGGGGAGGATCTAAACTTGGGATGGAGCCAGTGCAAGAATGAGTTAATACTGTGACTGATGTGTGATTGATGTGCAACCAGCTGTATGCCTCAAGTCTTGCCAAAAGTCTGCCAGTGGGAGGAATGCCTGTACTGAAAGTACAGCAGTAACAAAAGGAAGCAAGGATGTTGTGTGGGTGACTAGCCATGCAGGACAAAAATGCCTGCTGTTGCCTGAATGGACAGGAGTCTGCAGTTAGCATTAGCACGATAACACTAAAGGTCATGCATGCACTTTTCTGAAAGGAGAGCACTCTGTGCTCTCATTTTTCTTATTAACTGAGTGAGTGAGAAGACTAACCAGTTTTCTTTTTGTCTCTCCAAGCCAAAAAAAAAAAAAAAGCATCCCATGAGCTCATGCTACAGATTTTAATTTTTTTTCTTTGTGCTTGGAGTGGTCTAACTGTGATTTTCTGACCAGTGGGAAAGATAATGCCTCATGGACTCCAGGCAAAAAGCAAAGCATTAGAAATGGAGTGGATTTAGTAGGCATATGGAACTCTCCCAAGATTCTTCTGCTTTACATATTCTTCCTAGTTTGCTCATCTGGGTGCTTCCTTCAAGACTATTATGGATTGTCTAAGATTGATAACCAAAAAGTTTTTAAGAAGAACTATCCAAATAGTCTCTTTTGCTCATTAGCTGTCATGTCAAGAATATCTCTGGGGGAAAAAAAGAAAAAAGAAATTATTCCAGCATAAAATTAATATGAGAGAGAGAGAAATTGAGTTGTGTGTTTTGACAATTTTCTCTTGCTGTGATAGTCAAGTTTATTTTGACTGGCACAAGTTTTAGCATATTAGTAGCAAATGTGAATTGCTTTGTGAAATGGAAATGCAATCAAGTTCACTCATTATTGTAGTCTAACATTCTAATTCAATAAATTCCTTGGATTTTGTTTATATAGTACTTTTGGCTAAAATAAGGAATGTATTCTTTTTTTTTTTTTTTACAAGTATCATGGGGAGGCTGGCAAGTTAAATTATCAAGTTAAAAATACACTACCAAGACTCTTAAAAGTGGCTATAAAATCTATCTTATGTAGCTTTTTTTTTTTTCACTTTCACACACTGCATAGCTATTGTATTTTTAAACTCTGGCAAATAAAAGGCTGAAAGTCAAGCTGCCACATTTTTAGTACTTTTTTTTATTATTATTTTCAGCACTCTGTGTAGTTCTTCTCCACCTCTGATTTCTGGCTCCAGCATTAGCCACAGAAAACAATGCTTCTTCCCCTCATGCCTTGAACATCTCTTCACAACCACACAATTTTTGGTAGAGAACATTTGAACAGTAGGCAAATCATCTGGGATACTTTTATGGAGTTTGTGAAGATGCAAACTGTGAATTGGTTTCTTCTGCTGCTGCTCTGCTTCTGACTCACTGGCTGCAATTCATCTGGTCAAATTAGGCTTCCTCCTGAACTGGTGTGAGCATCTACTGAGCCATTTTTTACTTTGTTGACCTTTGCGAATTTCTACTGTCTATTGAGGTATCTAAAATTAGATGCTGAAGGTCTCTAGGTACACAGATCATCTCTCCTGCACATCCATATTACAAATATCTGTGTTTTTATGACCCTTGAATGCCCTGCTTTTTAGACACCTAAATTGTACATATGGTGGTTTAAAACCCCAGCATCCAGTTCTTCTGAAGCAGTCTTTATCAGTGAGAAGTAAATTAGTGATACCATCTGTGGTTTTCCTGTTTTCCCAGGAAGAGCATAAGCTGGCACAACATGCTTTATTTAGTATAAAATGAGGCAGGTAGGGATTGTTGAGAGGCAGCAGAAAGGCTTTCCTGGTATTGATATCCAAAATAAAATATATAAAGAGGCTAGAGATTTTGAGTGCTTTAAGGAAGTGAGCTTGAGTGCTTTAAGTTTGGATTTGGGCAGAATCTGGACTAGGGAGGGAAGATGAATGCATAAGTTCTAGGGAGGCCTGAGACAGGACCGGAATGAAAACTGAATATTTATACTCAGGCATGTGATGACAAGAGGTGGTATACAGAAAAAATATGTAAGAGGAGATGATGTTCTGAGGCCCTCCTCCACTTCAGCTTCTTAGGCTTCACAGGCAAGGCTGTTGAGACTGAACATTGACACTATAACTCTGATCCTCAGCAGAGAATGGACTTATTGAACACTTGGACTGTGGCAATAAATGAGAGGGCAATACCAGGACAAGGAGAGGAGATGTAATGAAGATGACAAGTGGGGTACGCTAAGGAGAAGATGAAAAAAAAAATTTCCTGCTGAACTCAGTTTTTAACATGTTTCTTAGGACATCAACATACCTAACTGCTGACATGTGTCTCCTGGGCCTTTCTCCCTGGATAATTCTAGGAATTTAGAGACCATTTGGAAAGCTATGGAGTGTTGTCATGGGGTCGCAGTGTTTTATCCTGCTCCCTCCTGTACTACTTCATCAAGAAATGTTTGCCTCCCTGTCTTAGGTATGCCATTCTTTCCAAGGACAGATGGAGCACACAGACTATGTTATGTCCAAAAATGATCCTACTGTGCACAGTGGACTTTTATCATATGAAATGCAGGTGGACTGCTGGGCTCCAGTGCCTGACTGTTTCAGGTACAGCTTAACCTCTGACAGAAGAGGCCTAATCTTTGAGGCCTACTTGAAGATACAATCTGAATGCCTGTTTTTAGCTTACCACTTAGATTAATTTGGGTGGTTTCACTGTCTAATGATGTTCAGTCTGAAAACAAGGCTAATTGATGCATGACTAACAGTTTTTTCCAGTCATGGTCTCTATACTACATTAACTATGTTTGGCTAAATAGACTGCATTGTTCAAAACCCAAAAATCTTTCCTACTGTTTCTTAAACAATTTATGGTCTCAAAATGTTTCCATTTTAAAAAAGAAATCACCAAACAAAGGGACCTGCTAATAGAGTTGCTGACGCTTCTCAATTTTTGCTAACAGCAAGGATCCACTTTTTGGAACTTCACTCAAAGAAGGAAGACAAATATTTTATTTACACAGCTCATTATTTATATCTGGTGTCATGGGTGTCCTTTCATTTCTCTATTGGCTTCTAAATCTCTCCAGAGAGAACTGCAGCTGTAAGCAGTTGATATTCTGTGATCCTGGCAGAGAACCATTCTTCAAGAGTAGAGTCCTACAGAGCAGTTTGATAAAGAAGACTGTTAGCATCAATTCTGCATTGAAAGATCTATCCTGCTGTCTTATCCTCTTATTTTTGCTCTTTTATAAAATCTCATCTCCAAGTCGCAGGAATGTCTTTGACATCAAGCCGAGTTTCAGTTGACTTTCTGAAACAGTCAATTCTGCTCATTTACTGTGAAAGAAAGAGGCCGCTTAGAATTGTGGTTCAGTCTTTCCAAGATCTCAACTGCCCTCTAAAATGTCTCCACTCCACTAACTAGAGAAGGATGGTGCAACCCTAGACATCTCAGCTGCCTAAGGGGAGGCCTACATTAGTGTCCTTCTTCTGATCAGAAGTGCATTTTAAGCCAAGTGACTCTAACATGCCTATTTTCCATGCTTTGTTTTGTGAGCTGTGTCAGAGCACATGAACTAGATTTCATGCTTTTTATACCAAGATGGAAGATGCTCTCCAGAAGTGCACATAATGTGCATCAGTTGCTGATATTTTCTTGGTCCGTGGGACTGGGGTAGAGCCAAACAGAAATACCCTCCTGTGTGCAGTATGCACAGCAGGCACTCTTACCCTGAATTTGTTGTTTTACAGATCTGCTTGCATTGTACTGCACTATCTATAGCCTAAAAGAGTGAAAAAGATACTCAGGAGGATGCCAGGACTATCATCAGAGTGTATATTCAACAGACACCTCAGGCTGAATTGACATTGAAAAATATGCTTTGCAGCATGTTTAGGTACAAGGCAGAGATGCATGTTCCCATTTCACTCTGGAGACACCAGGCTGTGCAATGCTCAGATGCTTTTCCTTTGGACACTCACGTAAAAGGGATGTGAGTGTTATCAATGGGTCTCCGAAACTGAGTGCTTCAGGTGAATACCGGAAGCCCTTTTGGGGGTTTTATAAATCTAGAGAGAAATGACAGGAAATATTTTGTATTTTTAAGTAAAAAGAAGCAATAAACCTTATAATTAATTCATTGTAGGTGAATTTTAAAGTTCTGGATGGAATTCCTTATGTGAATATGAGGAAAAATTAAAAAATTAAGTATGTAGATAACGCTAATTGATCTGTATACAAATTCCAAACATCTTACAGACCGACAGAATCCTTTGAGCAAGGCTGAAACGGAAACTGGAAATATTGTTACCAACTGTAAATTGAGAAAAAGTATCTCAGCATTTTGCTCTTTGAGTATGGATTTCCTTGAACAGGAATCTGAACACAGGTAATCTCCTTACATTGCTGTCTCCCTTACAGAGGGGGAACATACATACTAGGAGACAGAAGTAGTAGGGAAAAAACACAGGTAGGCGAAGACACTTCCCAAACATTTGTTTTCAAACACCTTAAAGATTAGTCTATTTCATTCAAATCTCAGAAGCTACAGGTCCCACAACAAAATAAACAAAAATAAACTGAATGCTCTTTTTCGTGAATGAGCTCTGGTCCCTAAGAATAGTAGAAAATAATGAGAAATGTGCAATCAGGTAGCAGATTGCCTGAGATCTCTAGTGTTAGTATACTAGTACTGATGTTTTGGTCATCACTATTTCAGGACTTTCACCCAGCAATGCAGTTTTGCAATTTGGATTTAAAGCTGGAAAGACTGATTTGAGTGTTATAAACTGAGTAATAAAGTCTTTGGGAGATTTGAACAGACATTCCCACTCTATTCCATGTTTGAAAGACAATAATTTACACCTCAAAAATAGTGGAAAGAAGGAAGAAAACTACATTTGGCTAACTTATGGGAATTTAGCCTGAAAAGCTGTTTCACTATATGAGGTCATGTCAGATACAAATGTACAGCAGCTACAGATAGCAGTGGGATTCACACAGATGAAATAAATGCTATTGCACATACTAACAGCATTCCATCTCTCCAGTCAAACTGGGGTGTGAAGGGTACACCAAAGAGAAATTTCCGTGTTCAGACCTCTTGAAAAGTCAACATCATTCACTTGAAAAACAGAATATGAAGAATAGAACTCCATCAGTCAGTCCATTGGTGTCAGAAGGACTATATGACCTCCATCAGATTCACTTGCATGGAGAAGGTAAGTACAAAGTACAGTATAATACAATTATACCTATTGGATCCAGGAAGATGCAATCCATGAAGGGTCATTAAGAACAAGGCTACTCTGAATAAAGAAATCTCTAAAGAGCATGCTGTGAAAAGATGGGATAGGGAAAAGGAAGCACCATGATACACCTTGATTTTACTTTTCACTGTGTATATTGACAAAATCAGAGACTGAACTGAACTACGTGGCTCTTTCTGTCTGACCAAATACTGACAAATGTTTCTGGGTCCTCAAGAAAATGTCCATAGGGTGTTGATTACCACTTTGTTCACCTAATCAGTTTCCTGTAAATGAGATCTAGTTGTCTGTACTAAAGAGAGGCATTCTGTTTGGGGTTAAAATCTGGATTTTATTGTCACTGGAAGAACATAAGTTTAATAGCATTTCACCTCAGGTTAAAAGTTGTTTACCTCTTTGTAAATTTGTATTCATTTGGTGTTGGTTTTAGTATTCTGAAAATGTTCTGAAGCAACAGTTTTTTCTTGGCAAGGTGACTTGGTTGATCTGAACAAATTATTGCATCAGTGAGGGGTTAGCTGCGCTAAACATCTTGCCCAAAAGAATGTGTGGAGATATTTACAGATTCAACCTTGTTCTTGATAGTCTGAGACTCCCATTACAGTGCACTTGGGAAAGGGAAGGAGGTACATAAAAATCTTCATAATAGATCACATTTTGCCTGCAGTTTATTTATTACACTTCACTGTCTGGAATTCTCCATTATTTAAATAATCTTTCCTGCTGAAGCTAGTTTTGTACCATTCAGTGCTGCAGAAATTATGTATCCTTTTCCAAAAAATCAAAAACCTCCTCCCAGTTTCCAAGCTTGCTGTAGGCACTTGGGTCAGCTCTGCCAGAACAGAGTACATATGTCTGCATATTGCTAGAAGTGTTTCTCAGTGGTGCGTGAATGTACTCTTGTGCCCTGTGTAGTTTTGGACAATAGCTCCTTTCCCATGCAGCTGGCCATGGAACAATATGCTGGGGCTGTGCTCCCGCAGGGAGACATAAAAGGATGGAGTGTCTGCAGCTCCTCAGCAGCCATATTAATTTAATATACATTTACTATAATTTATTTTTTATTACAATTATATATTTAGTACAGATTAGTTCAAATTTTCCTCTTTTCCCTCCTTTTTACCCACTCCGTAGAACCTGGGTGACATGTCAACGTTGAACAAAGCAATCCTTGTGCTTCTTTCGCTGATTTTATCTGCGGAGACACCCCAGGGATCACTGCATTGCACGTTAGCCACAGGAGTCTTTAAATGATGGATTTTCTTTAAGGAAAAATAATTACACTCAAGGCTTGCTAAAACGTTAGTCAAGATTTTCCTTTGTAAGAAATCTTTCCATCATTAGACCAAATAAATGAGATGGGTGAAAACCCAAACCACTGTTGTTGGTTCTGTGCTGAAAAACAGAAACAAACCTCTCCACAAAGAAATCCCATCACAAGTATGCCTTTGAGTCCTTTGACTAAATTGAAAGCACTTCAAGCTATTTACAAAGCAGGAGATTCCTCTCGTTGTTTATCTGTGGTGTGCCTCCCTGGTGCGTTCTGTCTAAGCATGAATGCGTCTGTTCATTTCGTTTCTAGCTTACATCCACAGCAGTTCCAGCAGAGTGGCTGGAAGAACTACTATGAGCAGCCAAATCTGGAGCTGTTTGGATTTATTGTCTTTTCTGGGCATATGGATGGTGGTGTCCAATAGATGGATTATGGCTGATTAATTTGCTCCAGGCTGTGCCTGGAGGCTGTGTCTAGGAGGATTCAGCTGGAGCCATTGCTTGCGTGCCTGCTCCCTCCAGTAATCTCTGCCTCATTGCCTCAGTCCCTGGGTCCTGCTCGGCTCAGCTCAGTGCAGGACCTGATGTGGGCAGCTGAGATGAGCTGAGAGGGGGGAGAAAGTGACATGGCTGTGGAGGAGTGCCCTGTGTACATCCTCTCAGGGCTGAAGATTGCAGTGTGCCCAGCAGTGCAGGGAAAAGATCTGGGGCCTGCTCATGGACACAGCGGATCAGGACACCCAACTCCTTCTGTTTGCCATTTTCCACATCGTGATGCTGGCGTACGAACAAAACTTAATGAAAATCCATTCCGAAGGACCCTTGAACATTAGGCACGCACAAATGAAAACCTGAAGGTATTGATTCCAGTGTAACATTACTATACAAATGTAAGTAAAATATTGCACACCTTATACAATAAATTGCATCCACTCTGTGAGCTCCAGCTGTCCTTACAAAATCTTAATCATATGTCAGGAACTGCTAAAATTAAAACTTGACGGTTTTATAATTACTTGGGTTTGACTTCCAAACCTCTTGTGCCTCATATATTTTCCATTAATATTGTAGGCAATAAAAATTTACATGACTGAACACTTATAAACTAAAGAACCTAGGTATGGAAAACACAGATATTAAATAAAATTGTTATAAAATTGTGCCAAACACAGTGCAATTCATGCTTTGTTGCTGAACAATGTATTTGACAGAACTGGAAACAGAAACTAAACCTTGTGAGTTTGTATAATTGTTGCCTAGATCTTCTGAATTATTTAAGTGACATGCCAAGGTACTGAAAAGACCAATTCAAGAGGAGCTTATAAAACAAAAGGATAAAGTGAACGTTGGTTCAGTTTCTCTTGTCAAAATTTAAAATTAACTTTAAAAATATTAACTTCTATCAAAGACTGCAAAGCAAATGATACAAAGACATCCTAATACAACTTCTGTTACTGATGTACAGATTCTTTCAAGTATATGTCCCTTCTAGATTTTAAAAACATTCAGGATTTGCCTTTTGGGACTGAGTTTGATTTCCCAGGGTGACAAGACTTTTGCAAATACATAGGCTGTTGGCTTAAAGAGAGTTGAATCATATGTAACATAATAACCACAGGGATTTGACCTGATTTTCTTTCTTTACAAAGCTTGAATTATTATTTCAAACAGGGAAAAGAAGCACTTCAGAATTCACTTCTGCATTGTGAGAGTGGGGTTATTTTTCAGTGTTGTTCCTGTGGAAGGAAAAAATATTATCCCAGTCTCCACCCAACTAAACATCCCCTTCCTTGGTCAGTACAGGCCACTTTTGAGATCTTTCATTGACAGTGCCATATTTCAGTCAACCAGAGGAAGAGGGAGACTGTTCATCTTGGACAAAGCTGCACAACTGTGTGATGGGGGGTGGCACCCAGTGGGTCCTGGTTCTTCAGTGGTGCACAGATTGTGCTGCAATCCTGTCATGGTGGGTTCATTTCCCACAGACAAGAATTTACCCTGTAAAAGGATCTTGGGTCTATGCAGGTTTCTGGACATTTGAAATCTCAGCTGGATATCCAGGCTTGGCTCAGGGGTAAGAAAAAATAAACTGTTCCAAGGAAAAAAGTACCTACTGAAGGAACCTTGGCCCTGATAAGGGACTGCTTCACCTCGCTGAATATGCAAGACTGTGCAGCAAAAGAATGTGTTCACTGGCACATCCAATGGCTTGTAGCTTGTAAGAACTACTGTGCAAGTGCATTCCCTTTTGTGATAAGTTGTGGTGCTGGGTTTTGCACTGGTGTGGGCACTGTCCCTGCCTGTTTCAGGAGGGAAGCAATTCTGAGTTTACTGAGGGTTATAAAACTCCAGTGTGTCTTAGGTTGGAAATGGGGTTATGTCTTCTATTCCTATCTGTTAGAGGTGGGGCAGTTATCTTCTGTTAATTGGGCAGTTTTCTTTATCTCTTCCACAACCAATCCTCACTCCAGGGAGGGGGGATATCTTCTGTTAATGGGCCATTGAGTGTCACTGCATGACTGATAAAATTACATCATCCCATTGGGAGAAGCTCCACCCAGAGGGAGGAGCCTAGCAGTCCTATCTGGATGTAATCAGAGATCTGGATCTTCAGAGGAGGACTGCACCCTTCTCAAGGATCACTGCTTCAACAGAACTGTATCTGTCACTCCAGGAGGACTGCAGTCACCATTCCATCTGACTGCTACCAGCACCCTGACCCACAGGGTGTCAGGTCATATTGTGACTCTGTCAGTGTTGTTTTGTATTACTGCATTGTTTATTTTATTGTTTTATTTTCTTCCCTAATAAAGAACTGTTATTCCTGCTCCCATATCTTTGCCTGAGAGCCCCTTAATGTCAAAATTATAATAATTCAGAAGGAGGGAGTTTGCATTTTCTGTTTCAGGGGAGGCCCCTGCCTTCCTTAGCAGACACCTGTCTTTTTTAAAGCAAGACACAGTGGAGACAGACCATCCTATCCCCTAGGTAAGAATCACCTGCAAATGTGAGACCTTTGTCCAAAGCACTTACCTCTTTTAGAAATTATAACTGCACTCAGTGCTTGTGCAATGGTGCAGGATTGTTCATTGTTCCTCACGTGAATGCCGTAGGCTTGTTTAGTGTTCCTGACACTGACTTGGTACAAATAATTATGCTCAAAAAGCAGTCTGAGCTGCCTCTTCATGATTAGTTCTGTTCCATGATCTCACCAGAGCTGTGGGGTTTGAATAGCTCTATATGTTATTGAATCTCAACATAACAAGGAAGGAATGGCAGTGGGTTTTTTGAGAAAATATGAAACTATGATTACATTTAATGTAAACAAGTAGGAATATATTCACAGATGTCTCTTCTGGTCATCAGAGAAAGTGCTTCTGCAGATAGATCTCATCTATCTTCTTCATCATCTGTAGGGGCACTCCAAGGATATTATCTAGTTTGAAGCAGTATTTTGCGACTATTCCCTCTGCAGCCCATACAAAGTTGTTAACACCAAGGCTAATTTGGGATGGTGTTTGACTATTAATTACTGGTATCAAAATTTTTCCTATTTTTTGCTATTTTTGTTCTGAGTTTCAACAGAAAAAATTCATGGGATCAACCAATTTCAGTTGATTTAAAGTTTTGGTGACTTCTAGAAAAGGAAGTAGAAACTACATGTCCAGTTTGGGATATGGGCTAATTAAAAAACCACATGCGAGTTTTTAGTGGGGAATAGTCAAATCCAAATTCTCCCCTTGAAATTCAAAATTTCCATCTGGAAAGTATAACTTTTAACTCCTAGGAATGTCCTTTCATAGTCTGACCTTAAAGTGTTGTGCATTGTCTTCTGTGCACTGCACAGAGATAGCAATATAATAAAACCCAGCAGGGTGACTTCAACCATACATATGCTGCCACTGGAAGCTATAATTCACCTTATTCTTAAGTGCTCTTTTAAAGATAACTGAAAAGGTGCTTACCAAACCGCACAGGGCAATCTTCCTGTTCAGGGGTACGTGTACATAATGTGTAGAGGTAGCAGGAGACCATGGTAGTAGCAGCAGCAGCAACAGCAATAAGCTGGCACTCAGCAGCAAACAGGAAAGTAAACTAAGTCAGGAATTAGGTCCAGAATGCAAACACTGAAAGAATTTCACATACTGTGCCATTAACATGCAAGTTTCCAGAAGCTCTTCCAACCCCATACTATCTTTCCTCTCTGTTCTTTCTCATCCATCTGTGTTGATGTTCAGAGACAATTTGCTGTTTCATTTGACCATATAATTTGTTAAAAATGAAGAAAATTAATAAAAAATATACATTAGAAATCAGTAGGGATAAATCCCATATGCCTCATTGCATAGTACTGTACAAAATGTACTCCTGTATTTACAGTAACACGCTGCATTAAGCCAGAAGGAAAACTCTTTACTAACTTTGGCGTAACAAAACTATCTGTATATTAAAAACAAGCCCTTATTTATTAAGACCCCCAAATCCCAATATCCATTTAAAAACTGGGCCTCTTTCAGTCTCTGAGTCATCATGAAGAGCATGATTCATTCAGTAACTCCCGCTCACCACGACTCTCTTAGGAGTAAGAACAGATTCAGTTTTAAGCTTCCTCTGGCAATTTGAAAACCAGTATCTGGCTACCAATCTCAGTTTCTAATCTTAAAGAGAATTGTGTCCCATTGCTGGTTCTGCATTCTTAGCCTAAAAATGAACCTCTCTTTCTTCTGATTAATTTGGAGTATTATCTCTTTAAATGCCTTTTAAGGAGCCATGAAATTCTATTTTCCAAGTCAGACACAGCTATTTTGAGGACTTGCCTTTCCAGGAGAGGGAATTTCACAAATGTTAGTCCTTTCACAGAGCTAGGAACTGGTGCTGTCCAGCTGTGATCTCCTGGCCCCAGCCTGCAAATACACTGTTATATAAAAACGTTCTGTTAACCAGAGACTCAAAAGATGCCTGCGTAATGGAACACATTTGTTCCAGGAATCCTCACCAAATGCAGGCGTCTAATGAATATCTTTTGGTGAACATTAGCAAAACTTTATTGATTAACCTCTGGTGTCTGTTAATAAGGAGCAAAAAAAGCCGAAGTGCTGGGACCCACATTTTGCTCTGTGCTTGGAGGCACATATGGAAGTATTTTCAAGCCAATAGTTCAGTGAATATTTGTGCCTTTCCAGTTTAACCAGTGCTTTCTGATGACTGCTTGCTCAGAAAACTTGGCCACCCTTCATCTGTATACATTTCCTTATTCCTATACTAATGGCAGCACTCCATACCTTTTGCATTTATACCAAATACTGGGATTTTTTATGTTTTCCTATTGCTTTCCTTTTCATGATGTGCTGTATGGTGCTCTTAAAAAATGCATGAACTCCCCTTGATATACACCCAAAGGAGGTGTGTGACTTGTTCTCCAAAACATCATGTGAGATATTGTGCTTAAACTATCAGAAAAATGACTCCAAATTCCTGCTTCTTTTCTTTTGGGAACTTTCCAGATAATTTGCCATTTAAAAAATGAACTCTAATTACAAATCATTCACTTCTCTGGGATCACTCATTTCATACAGTTTATGAATTAATGACTTGCAGGCTCTACAGATAAAAGCTGAATTTGGTGAGTTTTATATTCAAGGTTGACAGTTTGACTCAGGAAAATTTGTTTGCTTTTCCCTACACCTAATTTAATGGGGGGGGGGGGGGGGGGGGGATGGTTTTTGGGTGTTTTGGATTTTTTTTTGATCTGTACAAGAGAAACATAGACATTCTTGTTTTTGCTCAGTTTATTTGATTACTGTGATTCTCCCAAATGATACTGAATTATTTAGGAACTGATCTTGCTTTTTTAATTAAAATTAATTCTAGACATGTTACACCACACATCTGATCTTAATTTCTCTGAGATAGTCACCTCAGTGGTAATTTACAGTCTGTGGTCTGAAATCTTGGGAAAGCCTGCACTGTTTTTAGGTGGTCTGCAAAAGCATAACTAAGCCTGTGTTTTCGAGGCCTAAATTTTCCCCTTGATTAAAATTGTTAAAACCCAAAATTAGGGGAAAAAATGGATTGCAATAACTCCTCTACAATAAATTATACTAATTAATTACCATGCCTTCATTATGGAATGAAGCAGCTAGTGAATTTGGCATGCTTGTTCATGTGTTGATGGAGTTACTTATAGGAGTAATGGTACTGTCTGTAGTCACATCTTAGGAGAAAACTGAAACACAGAAAAATGAACAGCAGTGCCCAAAAAGGATGAAAGTCAAGAAGTCAGGTTAATTCTCAAAGCATTAGTAAACATTCTTCCTATTGTGGGAGAACCTGAACAGGGAATTGATTTCAGAAGCATCACAGAAATGAGAGCTCTCTGAATAGTTACTTTGAAATTAAACCCTTTCTCTTACAAATCAGAACTGAAAAGGGAAAACAAAAGACTTTAAATATTCCTTGTACATGTCTCAGAGACGTCTGCTTTCTGAATTACCACTATTTTAATTATTTCACTATTCCTTCAATGAATACTAAATTCTTCACTAAGCTGGTGAATGGATTTGGAGTACTTCTGAAATGAAAGAACCACAAAACTTAAAGTAGCAGAAATGGATTTTTAAGCTATTTTAAATACTTTAAGTCATTGACTTTAACCCACTTCACGTCAATGAGCAAAGTTAGAACAAGGATATTTTTACTGAAGGTAAATCAACTTTGACTTCCTCTGGACATGTGAAAAACACTGTCCAGGAGAGATAAAATTATGATTATGTACACATGCTCAGATATTCAAATTTTAAAAAATTATTAAAATAAGGCATTTTTTAAGTATGAAAATATTCTGTAAGTTCATTTCAAAGCAAAGTAAAGCAAAAATTTACATTGTGACCCTGTGGAAGTCTGTCATTCATTTCTGTGAAATGAGGATATTGTCCTGCATTTTTTTTAAGATTAAGTCTACATGTAATACGGTTGATGTATCTTTTCACAAGGCTGTCTGCTGCTTGATGTGATTTATAACACCACTTAGCATGACTGCAAAACTAAAATGCATAACTTACAGATGCAACTACAAGAAAATTTCTGTGGTAGTGAAACATTTCATTATCAAATGACTACTGCAAAATACACCGAGATGAACCGTCTGGGTAGATAGATATCTACGGGAAGTAAATATTGCTACTTTGTCACCATCTAAAGGACAAAATACTTGATCTTGAGAAATGAGTTAAATGTGCTACTTGCTCATATTTGAGAAATATACTTTCACTGTGCTGTAAGACCATGTTATGCACCAGTAGTAATGTCTCTGGCTCCATCTAGGAGGAGGCATACATCTATCCAGTGACAGCACAAGCACAGCACTTCATGAAATCAGTAGGATTGCTTGTACATGGCTGTTTCAACTCATTAATGAACTAGTAATCTAGATGTATCAAAATAACAGATCTAACAGACTTTACTGTATAAAACCAAAACAATTTGGCTTTTTTTTAAGCAGCTCAGTAAGTTCTGATCCCACTGCTGCTAAGGCTGAACACTTAAGTACCTCTGAAGGTACCAGCAAAGTGAGGAGGACACCTGGTTTGAAGCTAAGGTTTGACTGGAAATAAGGTTTGACTGAAATGAGAATCTATTACTCATGGATTTCATCGTCTGTGTTCTGTGAAATAGCCTCATGCTAGGCTGAAAGCCAAAACAGCTGCTTGCTTAAATTCCTTGCCTGCTGGAGCACCCCAGGACTGCCTCTCTGGCTGTTCTTAGGCTGGAATCCAAGAGTAAGGCAAATGAGTCCTAAAGCACACAGTCTGAGATGTACCCTGAAGGGTTTGACTCTTCTTCCTCCAGCTACATCACTCCCTTTGCCAGAGAAGACAGCAGCCAGCATCCATGACCCTGGTTGCCTCCTAGGGGCGTGGAAGGGCTGGTGAAGTCAGTGGCCTGAGTGCCAGGTGACTCAATAAGCAGTAAGATTCTTGTGCGTGGGGGGCTTCAAGAAGTTCAGAAAATGTCTGAGTATGCTCTTGTTGAGGTGATCAGGATAAAGAAAGGATCTCTTGAGCTGTATCCATTTTGCCAGGGATAGTGCACTGACCTAATCATGGGCAACAGTAAAATCCTCACTGATCTTCATGAAACTAGGCTTTCACTTAGAAATCCCTAGCAAAGAATTTGCTGGAGTCCCATTTCCAGCCAGTTCAGAGACCTGAGTACTTCAACAAACAAAAGGTTTTTGTGTTAGCATGCCATTCACTAAACCATAATTTGAGGCCTCTCTTTATTTCTGTGTGAGCTACTGGGATTTGTCAAGTTGTTTCAGATGGGAGACCAGCAAGTTTCAATATGGGCTTGTTCACCTACATCAAAATCAGTGGTCATTTCTGGAGGAAGTTTTCTCCAGCTTTATTTACAGTGGCACAAGTATTATATCAGATTGATAGAGTCCATTTAAAGCAGTACATGGCATGTATTTGAGATTTTGGCTATAAGAAACATTAGAAATAAATGCAGCTGGGTTTCTTAATACTGAGTTTGTAGGATCCTTCCATATAGATAGTAAACAATACCAACAGACTCTAATCACTCACTACAGACTTGAATAAATAATTGAAAACCACATGTCCAAGTTTCACTACTTCTAAGAAACATTTGGATGCTCTGTTGTCTTTACTTTTGCATATTTTTTAAAGATGACATAATTTCTTCTTTATTGTCGTTATGTAGCTGTAAAAATGAAACAAAATAAGCTTACAACATGCTGTCTACTTTCCTGTCTGACAGCTGCTTTAGGATACAAACAGGCATTCATTCTTCCCTGCCAGAGGTGCCAACTTCTTTTACTGCTCTTTTAGCAGCAGCTCTGAATAAGTACCTCCTGATGCTGTTTCTGTGATGCTAGCTGTTCTCACTGTGAGCTGGTTCAATGGCCCTGCATGCTGCTCTCTCTCTCTCTCTCTCTCTCATACAGTGCTGAGAAAAGTATTCACTTAAAGCACTGAAGAAAAGGAGCAGATGGATGCTCTTTGCTACCTTTTTTCAAAAGCTGTTAATGAATGTATCTGGATATCTGTCTTCACAACGTCTCCACATTCATCTGCCACCCGCCTCCTTGGTCAGGGAGTGTAGGATGGGAGCTACATGTCCTGTCTTGCAGGTCCACTTGTGTAATAAGACCTTGTGCTTGAGCCTGCTGAGCAGCATCTGTAACAGAAACATTAAATCAGCCTGTGCACCCAACTCTCCCCAAATGAGAATGGCTTGTTCTTTCAAGCTTATGTGCATTGGCTTCCATTACATCAAAGTGCTCATTACCCTGCAAGTTATGCCTGTTAGCTGTAACAAAAGAATATTTCTTGCTTTTCAAGAGCACACAAGGTTGCAGATCATCCACGTAGCATCAACAAAAGTGTATGAAATAAGACAACACCATAACAATAGTTTTCCTCTTAGTTTGTGGAGGAGTACTAATTAGAGAGAATTTTCAGACATCAGACTGGGAAGTGTTTGCTATGTGAAATAAAGATCCTAAGGATATGAACTGAGTCATAACGGCTCTGTGGCCCTGAAATTTGTTTTTCTTAATGGAAACAGTGTAATACAGTTCAGAGAAGGAATCTTGTTGAACTCCCTACACTTGAGGCTGGCAAAGAGCAAATATGAAAAGTTACGCAAGCCACAGTTAAAGCTCAAAATGATGCCATGGCTGTGGAATTTGAGAGCCTTATAATTTCCAGTTCAAAATCTTCTCTTTGGAAGAAAAGACCTCTCAGTAATGAATGAAGACACATTTAACCATAAATATACAAGGGAGCCTTTGCAAGGATCCAGAAGAAGCTGTAAGGGAAATCAGCTTAAGGAGGCTACAGAGTACCCTGTGAGCACGGCGCCATCCCTGTGAGAGGACCACATCCTGGAGCCGTCATGACGAGCAGCTCCCTGTGCCACTCGTACCTCCCTGATGAGGTGAATGGAACTATTCAGTGAGCAAAAAGCTAATTGGCACAAGCAAGCTGTTGGAAGGACTAAAATTTCATAGCAACAGGACTGAGAGGTCTATTTTTGGGGATGTACGTGGTCTGTGTGACCCTTGTGTTGTCCATTAGGAGTACATTTCACTCCTTCAGAGTTGAAGAGCAATCCAGACACACTCATGACTCATTGAAGGCAAAAGTAAAAGAAAAAAAAAGTGCAGATGAAGCTGATAATTATGAATCATCCAGTTACTTTAACACTTAGATATTTTAAAATATAAGCTTCATAGCTAGTGTAGCTGACACACTTAAGCAATGAAAGGCAGTCTTACAAAATAAGAGTTGCAAACAGAAACATTTTTTTCATAGCTGAGGACAGGATTGTTTTCCATTATAAAAAAATCAGATTAGTGGAGAGGCCTTGAGACTGTCATAGTTGTAGAGCAGGTCATGCCATGCACTAAGTGGTTGTAAATGAACTTGCTATGGAGGGGTACTGCTCCAGCTAGAATTTTATGCAAAAACATTGGCTTCCTTCTCAAAATAACCAGGTCTGTTGTCTCGGAGTTGGACTCTGTGTAATGTATAAGGGAAACATACTTATCTACAATTTTCAAGTTTCTTCCTTAATCCTTGATAGACAGAAGTTTCCGAAATAGTCCCAAGTCCAAATATACCTAAGCAAAAACAGAAAATGAAGGTGAGATACTTTTCGCAGTATGGTCCATGCTCTGGTATTTATGAATTATTAGAATAATTAGAACAAAATAGAAACTAGTGCAGAAGAGCAGTGAGACCACAGGAAAGTGCAGAGACAGCATTTATGAAGGCTCAGTGTGATGTCAGACTTTCCCAAGTTTAGTCAGTCCTGTGCACTGTGTCTGGAGTGACTGGGACTCCAGACTTCCCTTCTTCAGCCACTCTATTTAACAAAATTAACCGTTTAACAGGAAAATAAATTTAATCAAGTTTAGGCTTTCATCAAAAATACATTTTCATACCAAAGGAAAGGCCATTATTCAGATGAATTCTTTAAACTAATTTTCAAGAAAAAATGGACATTTCAACACAAAATTAAATATAAGAGAAAGTACTCAGCAGTACATGAACCATCTTAGAAAAGGCCCAGGTATTTTTATAGTCTGAGGTTTCACTAAATATATTCCTCCAAAAATTTACAAACATCCTGTCTCTCTGTTTTTATGTCACTTTTATGTCACTCTTTAAACTCAGAAATGTTTACAAACAAATAAGATATTGCTGCATTAAATTTAAAAGTACTATTTCAATGAAACTAAGTACAAATATCAGTGAACTTAAAGAAAGAACAACTTAAAAGCCAAAAAAAAACCAAAACAGCAACAAAAGTTTACCACCTCCAAGTTAATTAATTGTCAACAAACAATAGAGAAATTTGTCTGAAATTTTAATGGAAAAAACTCCAATATTGCTATTTAAAAGCAAACCCAAAATAGGTGAAAATATTCCCATCAGGACAAAAGAAATGGATCCAAGCCAAAATGAAGTTGATTCTTATCTTGCTGCCTGACACCCAGAAGAGTGGCATGGCTCTGAGGGCACTCGCTGTCTTCATGAGCACGTGGACATGAGCTCAAGGAGAAGCAGGGAATGATCATCTTTGGTACCTGACCTGAGACCTGAAGGTGGAAATGTGAGTGGCCAAAAGTGATTACGAGAAACATCAGGTAGATATGTCAGTGATTTCATGACAGAGAATGCTCCATTCACATTTGGTTTTATTTTCCTTCGGGAATGCCAGTTTTTTCTTCCTCATCTTCCATTACCTTTGCATCCACAAAAACAGCTCAGGAACCTCAGTTTCCATTTCTTCACTGGAGCTACCCACAAGTTCAGAAAAGCAGTAATCTAGGTGTTTTCTACTCCAGTTTCTGGCTACAGCTCCACTGACTTGCAGCACACCAAGTCTCAGCTGTTTCGGTTCTGACTTAACCCCTGTGGTACATCATGGGAGCTGCATTGCCAAGCTCCCTCCTTGGCGGCAAATCCTAGCCAAGGCCCCATGCTCAAGGAGAGGAATGTACCTCCTTGCAGCCCTGTTCCCCATCCACAGAGCAGTAGGATGCATCAGAGCTGCCTTTGCCTGCAGGCACAGTGTGAGAGGAGCATTAAAATGGATTGAATCACGCTCAACGCTAATCGTATTCACACAACAGTGCACACGAAGAAGAAGCTCAAAGTGGTTTATCATCATGAAACAATGAAATGAAATATTTTGGATCAGAGTTCTTGTTCTGTGAAAAGTTTAAATATTTAGACTTTTGGTCTCTGTTTCAAAAATGAAATATTAAGGTCATGCCTACAACTATTATTTAACCAGCTGAACGAATAAAATGGAAACACTCAACTTTTTTTTTCCACTTTTTCTTTCCCCTTCTTCCCTTGTTAATCCTTAAAAAAGTTAGACTAGCAAGGGAAAAAATGAAGGAAATGAAAAATTATTGTTTTGGAGTGGGCAATACAGGAAACTAATACCTGACATTATTCATTCTATTTTATTTTATAGCAAAGAAAAGGTCATAAAATGATAAAATGATAGGGAAAAAGCAGAAAAACTGGAAAAATCCAAAGGAAGTTTGCAAACTAAGTCCTCATAGTTCAGAGGACTTATTTTTTGGTTAGCCTTTAAAACAAAAATTCAACCAGCTCAAATGCCATTCTAAAACATGTGACTGAAATATTCCCCTAAATTTAGGTACCTCAATAACTTAACTCCTGTCCTCTTGGATAAGAGTTACAAGAAGTTATACTCACAGGTTTTGGTACATTTCTGAAAAATAGAAAAATTTATACACCTGGGGCATAGGGGTAAGGAACTTTTTTTAAAATAATGGTGGACACTGGTTAGCTGCACTTTGAAGAAAGCTGAAGTCAAAGTTTTAAAAAATCAAAGTGCATATATGAAGTTGAGAGTAACTCTACTATAAAATGAAGGAAATCTTCACTTTGAGGATGGGTACAGTATTGAACCACTTTATTTGTTAATAAAAAATGTTGTGTCTTTGACACATGCCCACAATAACTATATACTCTACTTATGTGTACAAAACATATACATGACTCTTTTAGAACAGCCCAACAAGCAGGACTCATGAAGGACTCTGCTTCACAGCTGAGATTTCTTACCTCCATATAATCTCCTTTCTATTAAAATAGCCTGCCTGCATATCCTCCAAAAACAAGGTGCTGAGTTTGTGTCAGTGGTCTTTTGAGGGACTGTCTTTCAATTTTGCAGGCATTTAAACTTAACACTTAAACCATGACCATATACGGGAACATACGAGTATCTACATCGAATAATGAAAAAGGACTACCTAGACTCCAATATCTGGTCTCAGTTCACCATCCTTCCCTCAGAAAGATCAATAGCTGAAACCTGTGAAAAATTACCAAGAAAGCATATTTCTTTCATCTGCAGTCTTTGAGATTTCTAAGCCAAGAGTATGAAGTTTTGCTTTTATCAGCCCTAGTGGATTTTCCTTCTGTCAGTTTGCCCAAAGTTCTGCCTGAAATATTTCCCTGTTAACATTTATCAGTAACAGTGTCCTGTGAAGAAAAGGAGGGAGCTTCTTCTTTTTACCATCTTATTTCTCTTGCCCCCTGAATCGCTCAATGAAAAATATGCATATTGTTGGTGTGCACTGCATCAGAGGCTTCTATCATGGAAAGGCAACACGTGTGATAACATTCTGCAGGGACAATAAAGAAGATACAAGCAGAGATATAAAGTAACCGCTAAGGTCACAGCATTTCCAGAAAATACATGTAATTCTTAGGCACTTTTGATCAGGACTATAGTATTTTTAATTCTGGGGTTTACTTCCTGTCCCATCTTTCACTTTTGTTTCCAATCCCACAGTTTATGTTTTTAGTCAGATTCCTTATTTTGGTTTAATTAAACAACAGAGGTGCACAAAAGGCTAATTTTTCATCCAGACATTTTTGGTTTTCTAATTCTTGGTTTAAGTGATTGTATTTGCCAATGAAAAGGTATAAATTTTTGTCTCTTTCTCTCCTTTTTTTTTTTTCTAATGATGCAATTCATCTTGATAATTTTCAAAGCCAAGATGCACCTGCCACCAGAAGGGTCCAGTTTCAGGACACAGGTTGAGACAGGCCAATTTCTGCTTCTGAGCAGGTCTTGTTGGCTCTTGAGAGCCCAGTTGAGCCCACTCCTCTCTCCCTCTGGCCCCCATCCACAGTCAGGGGAAGCTCTTTGAGCACTGCAGTACCAGGCCCTTGAGGTGAGTGTATCCCTGTCTATGCTGCCTGCTCCAGGCTCCCGGACATTCCGGTGTGTGGAGCCAGCTATTTGTGGCTGGCTCTGGCAGGCAGGAGAAACTATTTGGCTTTTGCTATCCTGTTTGCTGTTCAAGCATCATTTTCCAAGAAGGTTGCTGAGCGAAGTTGCAACATTCTGCAAGATGCCCGTGGTAAAAGGTTTTTAGAACCAAGGGACAGCTTCAAAGCTTCAGCTTTTCAAATATCAGCATCTCTTTAAGCACAGTGGAACATCTTCCTCTTCCCTCTTAATCGTACGATAAATCAAACTGAGGTACATGATTTATGTGAAACTTTGGCTTTATCAGGTTACATTTCAAAATAGAACAACAGCAGTAGCATTTCAAATAGATTGTGAAAGACATTCAGGAGATCAGTGCAAGGCAGTCACTGACGTACGAGGGTTAGGTGTGTGTTGAATAAATCCTTCTTGGCAAGGAAATCTTCCTGCCTGTAAACCTGTGGTGTTCCACAAAATGCTTGCAAATGACACTGCGTAAGAGCTTGTGTCAAACAGAGCTGTTCTGCCTCTGAGATGATATAAAATACTTCAGCTCAACTATTACTTGACTAATGTTTCCTGGATAGTAAATCATTTAGCAACCAGAGAACACTGCTGTCAAAACATCTTTCCTCTTCATATCTCTGTAGAGCTGGTAGAACTTCTATTAGGTGTAGCTAATACAGCTTTACAACCCTGTAACAAAGCTTTCTGTTTGTTGCAGAATATTTCACAGCTGTAACACTCTTTTTTT
This sequence comes from Peucedramus taeniatus, assembly GCA_013400575.1. Taxonomy (NCBI): domain Eukaryota; kingdom Metazoa; phylum Chordata; class Aves; order Passeriformes; family Fringillidae; genus Peucedramus; species Peucedramus taeniatus. Next base: position 87,236 of record WBNO01025056.1, read on the forward strand.
AAATCTATTTTTGACTGATCTCTCTCACAGTTTCCCATCTATCTTCTTGCTCTGTGAACTTCATGACCTGAATATTGTCAAAAGCAAGGATTTCCATCATGTTTCATGTAGTCATTCCTATTGATCTTAGTGGTGTTGAGTCTCTACAGCACTTTCTGCAGGGCTGAACTCATTTTGCATGTCACATCCTGCATGTATTTTATTCCAAGAGATAGGTGAAGAGTGCAGCTAAAAATGTTAGCGTCAGAGCTGCCAGCTCTGAAATGGAGCATGCTAAAATCTCTCACTTGGAGAGACTAATCTGAAAAATGAGCATTCCTGTAAGCATTGAGCAAGACTTGAAGAGCACGAGAAAATAGAGACTTTTTGAAGCTAATTTAATTGCATAATGACATTCCATCAGGCTTGGGTATTATATTTTTTCCCTTCCTAATGGTAACCTTTTTAATATGGTTTATAAGATAGCTTGATGATGTGATGAGAATATTTCCCTTGGTAGTACAATGCAGCTTTAAAAAAGCTGCTTTTTGACTCAAGTAATACTAATACAGTAAAAAATTCAAGGCTTACACCTTGAATACATATTTTCTTAAGAAAAGCATAGTACAATAGTTACTCATTACGGAACAGTAAACAAAGAAGGAATTTTGAATTTATAAAATTTTCATTGTGGCACTTGTGTACATCCTGTTGTCTTTACCATAGAATAAAGCAATATCAGAATAAATTGCATTTAAATAAGTTGCATAAATTGCATAAATAAGTTGCATTTACTCAACATGGTCCCTGATTAAAGAAATCAGCTAGAAATTACAGCTTAGTGATTGCAAATTGAGGTTTCATTTCTGCAACATCTGGCTTCCTTGCAACTTGTTTTGAAATAAATGCAAGGACCTTTCATATTCTCATAGATATTTTCACAGACTGCTGTTTTGGATCTATCTGTGTTTTACAAAAGTGACAGCAGTGTTACCTGTGGACAGGTAATTAGCTATGTTTATTGCTCTTATCCTACTTATATATCTTCCCTTAAAAAGAAAAAGCATTCTGGATTTCAAGATACAGGTGCATCGTTCACTTCCTATCCAGCTTAATAAATTGTTTTGTACACTTACTACTTGTAGCCAAATTTTTAAAGATTGGTTTTGTCAAATTGCTAGAGATCGCTGAGCAGAATGATCAATTGCACAATTAAGTTTCTACTTCACATGTTGTTGCTTAATCTCAGTTTCTGATTGTTCTGAGTCTGCAAGAAGTACTCACACACTTTTCTATTCTGACTACTCTATTCACTCTTCTATTCTGACTACTAAAATAATAAAATGTGTCACCCATAAAAAAAAAATGTTACTGCTGCTAAAAAACAAACAAAAATAAGTTCAAGAATTGTCCAAAATCCATATGGTTTTGAGAAAAAAAAAAAGGATTATTTTGGTATAGGGGACTTCACACAGTACCAAGAGGATTTTTTCCCATGGCTGAGTTGAATACCATGAAAATAAAAATGTATTTATGGGCCATATGGAAACTTTGAATCTCTTTATCTTGTCTTATCTGGGCAGCATCACAGGCTATACAAAGAATGTTTCTTAACACCAGTACTGTCAACAGTAATAAAAACGTGAGAATGGAATATATTTTAAAGTTTTCCCATGACTTGTAATCAATTCTGACTGTTTCCTGACTACGACCATGACTAAAGCCGTAAGTGTGGCTGACTAGTCCACTTTGAGAAATCAGACACAGAGAAATGACTAATCTGGCCTTATTTTAGCAAGCTGGTATGAAAGAGAGGTAGAATGAGAGATCAGCATTGCCTCCAGTCTCCTGTTTTACCCACAGACATAGAGTGCATGAAGAGATCAGCTGTTGCAGATGTAAGAAAAGGGCCATGGCTTTTTATATTGTCAAGAACATAACTTCTCATAAACTCCTGTGATTTCTTATAGTTGACAGATACAACCTGCTTCAGAAATCCCCAGGAAAGAAAACTCCTCCTGGTATCTCCTACTCCGTATGACATATTAGTGCTACTGGCAGTAGGAACTGGGTCTGTCCTGGTGACCTAAATTCAACATAAGTGTTGATATATTGGAGGAGATTCTGTAAGGAGACATGAGCATAATGAATGATTAATTAATGTATTCTGTAGTTTAATCAGTTAATTCTTTGAAACTGAATAGGTCAAGGAAGAAAAATCTGATAAGAGAAGGAAATACAAAACATAAGGTGGCTGGAAGCTGCAGTGAAAGTAGTCATCATATCCCCATTTCTTATGTTGACAATACTTGCTTGAGGGTTTCCTACAAGATATGGTGCTGTTCAAATACAAAGGAAGAATTCAAAATTATTCCTTCTACAGAAAAATCTTACAGCCAGTGTTGTGAAGGAGCAGAGCAGCAGCACAGTTTCTGGTAAACTGGATTTCACTAGAAAGTACGATTTTGTCAGGAACATCACACATTTAAACTCTGAAAGTTCCAGGTCTGACTGAACCAAGTGATTTTGGAACATCAGGCAGCATTTTGGTTAAAACAAATGGTAGGGAAACTCAGTAGTGTGGTAGCCCCACCAAGTAGCTGCTACATCTGCTAGACACAATTTACTTTAGAAATTATATCTAACTCATTTTAAAAATACAAATTTTTTATAGTTCAATGGTTTTTTTATCTCTACTAATTTGGTTAAGTCTAGTTAAAGCTGAGGAGGCTATTGCTTTTGAGATCAGTCTGCTTGTGACATTTGTTATACTCACTGTGTTCTACTGCATCTTCTGTATTTTCTTCTTAATCTGTGTCCACTGAGTAGTAGTTCTTGATGTTTAAGACTGCAACTATCACAGAATGGTGTGAAGGCACAAATGTGCATGAAGGGAAACCATGCTCTCAGGAATACAAACAATGAAATAGAAAATGACTGCAGTGAATTGGGACATAAAAAGAAACAAAGGGACGGAGAAGTAGAAGGGGGAGAATATCCCCAAAATAATCTCTCCTATACTCTCCAACAAAATTTCTTACCTGTCATCAGACTGTGTGCCTTAACCACTAGGAAAATTGTTCATCTGCTTTTCATGATGTCATATGAATGGAAGCCATATTTCAATCCCAACTTTCAAAAGATTAGCATAATTTTCAAATAATACAGTTCAAATAACATAAGAGTTTTCCTTGACTTTCCACTATAAGGAATTAAATGTACAATACCTTATGGTTTTGGTTTGGCAAGTTTCCCAGTGCCTCTCTAGCATTTATGTGGAACACATTTTATTTGAGCCATGGATTGAGAGGGGTGTAGCTGACAATGCTGTTCACATTTTATTACAATGTATCTGTTGGAAACTAATCTGAAAATGTTTCACTTGTCATCAAGCAAATAAAACTTCTGTGCCCGGATCAACGAACTGGTCTTCAGATCTTCTCTAAAACTGGAAATTATGTAGATAGGATTTCATTTTTTAAAACAGATTTAGGCATCTGGCAGTTGTTTTTCTCATGTATTTTCACTTCATTAAAATTATGTAATTGCATCATACATTAAAAATATTCTGTTAGCTTCATTAAAAGTAATGTAAATATTAAAAACATCTATTGCTTTTATAAGAAATAGTGCATCCAACAGGATTGGAGCAGTGATCACCCCTGTACTCAGCATTGGTGAGACCACACCTTGAATCCTGTGTATAATGCTGGGCCCCTCACTATAACAAGGACATTGAGGTGATGGATCATGTCCAAAGAAGGGCAGCAGAGCTGGGGAAGGGGCTGGAGTCTCATGAGAAGAAGCTGAGGGAGGTGGGGGTGTTTAGCCTGGAGAAAAAGAGGCTTGTCTCTCTCTGCAACTACCTGAAAGGAAGCTGTAACAAAGTGGGGGCCATTTTTTTTCTCCCAAGTAACAAGTGATAGGAAAAGAAGAAATCTACTCCAGTTGTGCCAGTGGAGGCTTAGATTGGATATTAGGAAAAAATTATTAATGAAAAGGGTTGCCAGGCATTGCAGTAGGCTGCCCAGGGAAGTGGTGTAGTCACCATCCCTGGATGTGTCACTTACAGACACGGTTTGGTGTTGGAAAGGTCAGTGTTGGATTAATGGTTGGACTTGGTGATCTTAAGGGTCTCTTCCAAACTAAATGATTCTAAGTTTCTAAAGTGTTTGACAAAATATGAAGCAAGGAAAAGCATGAAGGGAGAAGTATAAAAAGAAGTAAAGGAGGAGGACAGAAATTTTCATTTCATCTTCCCACTGCTTCTTTTCTCTTTCCTCCTTCACTTTTTAACCTTTGGCTAGGGAGAAGCAGGAGAAAAACCAGGATTATCCTGGATGTCAGGATAATAGTCTTTGTCATGTTCAAGAATCTGCTTGGAGGAATCTCATGGGATATGGTCCTGTAAAGGAGAATAGTCCAAGAGAACTTGTTTGTTTTTAAAGATCATCTCCTTTCCTCCTGTTCAGGACTCCCATCCCAACCATCAGAAAAATCAAAAACAGGTGGGAGCAGCAATTCTGGGCTTCCCAATGCAAGAGAGATATTGGAGCAAGTCCAGGAAAGCACTGTGAAGATGATGAAGGAAGCTGGAACTGTTCAAACCAGGGAAGAGGAGATGTCTAAATACCTGATGGAGGATGAAGAGAGAGCCAGACTCTTCTCAGTGGTGTCCAGTGATGGGACAAGAGGCAATCATCACAAAGAGAAACACAAGAAATTGTATCCAAATAAGGAAAATATATTTCTACAGTGAAGGTGGTTGAGGAGAGAAACAGTGCCCAGACATTGCACAGAGAGGTTGTAGAGTTTCCAATTGTGGGAATAGTCAAAACCTGACTGGACATGGTCATGAGCAACTGGCTCTAGACTGCATGAAGAGGGACTGGACTAAATGTTCTTTTTGGTGCCACCTGTGATTCCACCATTCTGGGATTCTTTTTTTTTTTTTCTTGTTTTTTTCATACTGCCTTTTACATATCACACACAAATGTATTTATTTTTCTTGATTGCTATATACTCCTTATGCTCCTTCTTTAAAACTTTTTTTTAGGAATTCTGCCTTTTTTCATGTTCTTGGAAAATAAATAATACCCTTTTACCCTTACCTGTTTCCTTCCTCTCTATTCCAATCCATATGTATATCCAAAGCCTTTTCTTGTCTGTTAATTGACTTTTCAAACCTGTCAAGTGAACTTACAGAGTAATGCATGACATTTTCAGCCTAAATTCGTACTTAACTGCATTTTTCTGCAGTTCTTGAACTCAGCAATACCAGCCCATTCCAGAGATCTCCTAGATTTTTAATCAACTTTAAAAAAAGTTTCCAGTAAAGACATTGATTTTAATCAGGTGGCTTGAAAAATCTTTTTAGATTCAAAATCTGAAGGCAGCAAAGACAAGAAAATTAAATCAATGTTTTAGAGCTCAAGACTAAAGGAGAGGTTATAGGGTGTTAAGCTTTTTAGTGATTGCTTTTTCACTGACTACAAGCTTGAGCTGTCTCAGCCTCTGGGCTGTTTTAAAGTCTTCACCATAAAGCACATTCAGCTCTCACTAGACCTGTGAGCTTCATCAAAAATTTGTTTTGCACTTTGATAGCTAAATTTATATTTTAGGAGTTTATATTTTAGATTGTATAAAACCTTGAATCTGAAAGTTTATTAAATCTGGTATCTAATAAAATACTCATTATTTTGATATGACTGGAAAGTTAGACTTAAAAAGCTGTTTATATTAGGAGAATTAAAATACTTCTGGTTTGACAAAGTGACAAAGGATCTTTTAACTAATATGTTTTCCCCTGTAGTTTTTATTGCTGACAGACTTGGACTTTAGTCTGACATTACTCCATTCTACCAGTAGAATTTCTATTTTGGCACATTCTGAACAGGTAACACTGCCTCTGTGTTTGAAGTATTCAGGTCTGCATGTTTCACTTAGAGTTTTGCAAACCAGGAAAGCCTTCAGAGAATGATGCAGAACTACACCAGACTTGAAATCATAACAAATATCTTGGTGTCTTTAGCATGGTTTAAGTGGGAGGATAAAGAAAATAATTTTGAGAAACTTCTGGATGTCATAAACATAGGCTTTATGAGTTAAAACATTTTATAATGGGTTAAGGCTATCCTAGAGCCCAAATTATCAAAAGAAACTGATGACTGATAAGACAAATATGAGCCTGGTCTACACTTACATTTTACTGCAATTTTTAAGCTGATTTGAATTATTAAAAGATTATATTCATAACAAATATGACTACATTAGCAAAATACATGGACAACACATTTATCAGACAAAATGTTGCCAAGAAAACATATTTTCAGTAAAGGAAATTAAGTTGATAAATTAAACCAGCAAAACAGTAATTTTTAATTTGGATTTAAAATTGAATTCTAGTTTTAGATCATATCCTTATTCTTTGTCTGTTTTAATGCAGCTCCTATTTTCACTCTCTGAACCCTGTTATAAATCCTCGCTAACGGTCGGGAGACCTCACAATTATCAAATTTAGCTTTTATTGTACCCTGTTTATAGGTATATCAAAGTCTAGCCTAAACAAACTAGGTTAAGTCCTCTCTCACTCATCACCACGTGGACTGTCAGTGAGAGTTTGCCAGCAGACAGGAAGCCTCTGCATGCCCAGTGCAGGGAAGATACCTCTGTCCTGCTCCACTTCAGAGGCAGGATCTACCAGGACTTTTCACCCCGCCAGTAGTGGCCCATTCCTTTTGGACCCAGGGCTTCCCAGATGGCTGAGAATGACCTGACTGTCCTATGGACCTGATGTTGTTTTCAGAGTAGCTGTTTCCTGTCTTGAAAAGTCCACTTGCATTATGGTTTTCTGCACGTATCTTTTTATCGGTGTTTTTTTAGAAAATAAGCAGAATTTATATTCTGTTTAGCAAGCAATCCCCCTTGTTCTGTACTGAAGGCTTCATCTTTTAATTGATTACCATTCTGCTAATTGTTATATCCTTACAAAAACCATAAGAAAAGTTCTTCATCATTTCAAAATCTGTCTTCTGGGGGTTATCACTGGAAACAAACACTCTCAATTATCATTGCTGCACTTGAACACATTTTGATATGGTTCAAGAAGCTAATCACTATTTTATTTTATGTCTTCAATACATAAATGCTGTGATTGGAAAATACATAACAATCTAATGATATAACTACTCTAAGCTAATCATGTGAGTGAATTAAAGGAATAACAACTTTAACTATCATTCTCCTTGTAGTCTTGTATTAATTTACACAAGCTCTTTCCCCCTAATTTAAATTCTTTATAAATAATACCTTCCTCTTGCAGGCTTTTATTTGACTGATGACTGGTCATATAATCTTCCAACTGTTCTGGAATTTACCCAGCTAGGTTATTGAAAATCAGCATTCCTGGTACTTGGTGAGCAGGTATTTCTTTAGAAATTTAGGATGCAAAGGTCCAACACCTACTAACTTAAAAGCATGCATTTAGAAACTTGACTTTAACCTTTCTCTCTTTTTCCCCATCCCCTCCTTTACTATGGTGTGAAAGCTTCTACCATTTTTTCTGTAGCAATGGATAGATACCACTCTTTGGGCGATTCCCCTAATGCAACATTAAAAAGGGTGGTAGGTGATACAAAGAGTTACCATTCTGCTATCTCTAACCCTGGTGCATTCATTGTTTAGGTCGTTTTACTCTATCCCACAACATGTGGTCCCTTACACCATAGCCTCCAAGTTCTGCACCAGAAAATGCAGCATACTTTTCTCAATATTGTATTGAGACAATATAAATATTTGGTGCAGCCCTTGATGCACGTAATTAAATGAGTCTGCTATAAATAGAAGACTCATTTAATTACATGCATCAAGTGCTGCACCAAAATTGGAATCCTCCAACCATAAGACCCTAGGGCAAAATATCAGCATCTCACTCATAACTCTCAGGTACTAAGATGAAAGCATGGTATCTTGAAAGCGCCTAAAAATCATGTCCCATGTTAACAACCTTTTTTTTTTTCATGAATTAACTGAGTCATATTAAACCTAATAGATTAAAAATCTTCTCTTGTGCTCTGCTATCAGCTGTCACCAAGACCAGAATAATTTTCAAACATAAGTCTTTTAATGATAACTTTCTTCAACAAGCCATAAATCTTGCCTTTGTTAATATACCACCTGGTTTAGTTACACCTTATTGTCCACCATAAATTCAGGTATAAAAGGCAGACCCTCTTTGTTTGCTGTGTTTTCAAAATCATTACCATGAGAGGCCAAAGCAGCTTCTTCTCCTTTTGTAGAGCAATATCAATCCTCCAGTGCTCTGGCTTTGCTGTGTAACAAAAGCTGACAGTAACTTTTGTCTGGCCTGTTGAGTCTTTTCCTTGATAATTAGGTTCATCAGCTGGCTTTTAAAGTCTGGTCAGAACATAACTGATATGGCCCGAGAGTATTTGATGAAATTAGCAGCTGTTTATCCTTGCTCATTCCAATTATTTACAACTCTGGCTACATCATTCCTTTCTGCGCTATTTTCTTCAAATTTCTCAACAACTTTAATTGGGTGAGGCTCAATAAATTTAGGAGCAAATGTTTAAATGTTTGCATTCCAGCTTTCCTCTGAAAAAAGTTATGCCTCAGGCTTTATCTGTATCTTTAATGCTCCAGTTGCCTCAGTTTCTGCAGTAATGTATCTTAGAATGATTAAAAAAAAAGCAGAAATAGAATCCCTTACAATCTTCATATACTATCTATGTCCATATGTTGAGATGTTGGTGATGACTGGGATAGGACAAAAAGAAAGAATGCTACCTTCCTTTAAAGAGTAATTAAAAGTAATCCCAAGTTATGGTAGACTGTGCAAGCTGATCTCCAGAAGCTCATTGTTTCTTAAGTTTTACAAGCCAAACCAAAGATGAAAATAAAGAGCAAAGAAAAGGGTACAGCAGATGGGCAGTCAGCACCTTATCTGAGGGCTTTCTTGGTAGTGCACAAGCTAACAGGGTGAGAAGGCAGGAAAAGAGACAGTGATGAGGCAGAGGGAGAGAGAAAAGGGCATGGACATGGTGCCAATGGAGTTATGGTTTGGTTTCCTAATCAGAGGATGCCACAGAAGGGTGAGAAAACTGAGGCCACTTCTGTGCATTGGCTGTGAAAAACTGTGGTAGCACTGACCCACACCGGCCAATGGAGGGAGGGGGATGAGGAAGTCTGGAGTAGCAGCTATAACCAAAACCCACCCAATGGGCTAAACAGAACCTACTCCTGCTGTACTAACACTGAGTGCTGCTTCCCCTCTGCTCCCTGTGCGCTGGGCAGGGCTGGACGCCCTGCAAACAAGGAAGCGGATCCAGCACCTCCTGTTTGGAAATGTCAGGGTTGCATAACAGCTTAAGCAGCATTGAATACCCAGGTTAGAAGATAGTATTAGATTTCATCACATGGTGTTTTGGTCTCCCTGGCTTGACAAACTAGTACAGGTTGAAATAGTGTGTCTGAGTGACAGGAGGATATCCATATGCAGGGAACAATGTGTTGTTTTTTGCTTTTAAATGTGCTTTGCATTTCATTCATTTGCAATTGCCTTTTCAGCATCATATAAATGAATCAGAATAACTGTGACTCAACAGGAACAGCATTAGCCTGGCTGCTCTAATATCTAGTGTTTCTCACAGAACCAGTGCTCTCATCAGTTTTACAACACGGGGAGATGAGACCCTGCCTGAATCAGTCGTCTTCTTTATATGCATCATATCCACCTTACAGGTGGCACCAATCCATATATCTCTCATGATAGGTGTGCTGTGAACTTTGTCTGAGGAGTAAAATCTGTTCAAGGCAAGAGAGATACTAGGGATCCATGCAGTTTTTTCCTACATTTTCAAGCAATAGCAAGATATCCAATGAAACAAGTTCTGAGATTCTTGCTCCTAATTCCTATGTAGCTTTGCCCTGGGTTTTTTTCACTATTCTACTCTGTCTAAAAAGGAGTGATTTAGCATTCAAGTTATACTTGGAGCGTATTGATTGCATCACAAGGAAATATAGACTGGGTACAAGGCTGATTCAAACCTTCAAATTAACACAGTGCAAGAAATTGGTCTTCTGTAAGCCCCTAGCCTCCATTCTCAGAAATGTGCAGTTATATCTTTCAATTTTGAGAAATTCAATGGAAAACTTTATACTGCCTTTTGTGCACCTGGAATTTTCTGGGTTAAAAAAGAAACTTTAAGATGTTTTCTAATAAAAATGTTGAGGCATGGAAGACAATGGCCAGTTCTTATTTCCAACAAAATAAAAGCACAAAATCCATTTGTAAGCATTGCTGAGCCAATGGCAATTGTAGATCCGTTAGAAACAAGGAAACAAGAAACTCTGTGGATGTAATTGCAGCTCTCTGCCCACTTTGAAACCTAGCATGGCACGAGTTGTTTACCAAAGATCATGGGTTTGAAGGACCCAGCTCATGCAGGCTGGAAAAACCACATTCTCGACACTTAAAAACAAATTCTAGAAATGGAAAAAATATTTTCTTGAGGTTATACAACACCTTGTTTGTTTATAGTATGCTTTAAGTCTAATTGCAGCTTGTCTTGAGCAGCAAAGCTATAAGAGTAGTTAAAGAAATGGAATGAACAAACTAACACTTTCTAATAAATAAACATTAATAGCTCATTAATAAACTATGTTATGATCTGCCTTGGAACATAGTGAAAGATTTGAAAGGAACTTGATGCCTTATCCATTGAGCAGCCTAGACACAAATTCTTTTCAGAAGTAAACAATGAGAGCAAAAATATTCTCTCAAGTATCTATGAGATTTTAGTTTAGCATTTTGTTTTTTTCTAAGATTACAATGATTCCAGTCAATAATCTCTTCTTTATATTCTTTGACATGAAAAGAGGAGGGAAAGAGCAGCCTGTATTTCTTTCAGATATCATTCGGGTCCAGCCACTGTTGAGACAGAGGAGTGCTTATTTATACCTGTGCCATCAGTGTGAGCACTGATAAAACTGGAGCTCCCTGACTGTTTGAAAAAGTGATCACTACTGATCAAGCAAAAATTGGACCAAGAATGACAGCTTGCAGTGACACATAATTTTTCCCAGCATTTTACATTTGTGAGATATCTTAAGTCTTTTGTTGGTCATGAGTCATGCAATGACAAGTCAGACCCATTCAGCTCATAAGTTCTGGACCAGATTGCTTTATGAGAAAATACAGCTGCTTTCTGTGGTCATTAATATTTAATATTAGAAATATTCTCTTCCCATATCCATAACTTACACAACTATGGTGGTCTCATATATAACAGGATAAGCACCAGTCAGGGCAGTTGCTTTCATATATTGCTTAGCATTAAAGCACACAGATTACCTCATCTCTGTATTTTTGTCCCTAGGACAAAGAATATGTGTGTTGTAGATTAATTTATGCAAATGATCCCTCAGGTTTCTAATATTTTCCCTTTCCTCATAACATCCTGGCAACATTCTAAGAAATATATTGCTTTGTCTCAAAAAACTACAGAGACCTTCTTTAATTACTTCTGTCGATATCCCCACAATGAGATCTAAAGGGAAAGTATTTTTCAATGGTATATTTTTTTCCTTAATTGTGAAAAATCTTTCTAAAAAGATTGAAGTCACTGTTTGATGATAAACTTATTTCAGGTATGTATGCTTTCACAATTCTTTTTAAGACAATTGGTGATACATAGAAACTTTTGGTTTTTCTTGATATTTCCATAAAATATACCATTTAAAAAAAAATGAACAAATATTCAAGGAAAGTTTATATTTCATTTCAGATGTGAATTCAGAAGATTCTTTTACTATAATTCTATAATTTTCTTATTTAATATTTTTCCATACCTGTCATTAATGGCAGGATGTAGCCTCAGACAGGAGTATTCATTTTCATCATCAGGAACAATGCATAATAAAACATTGTATTAAGGCACACTGCTCCCCAGGATTTTTTTACGGTTTGTTTCTTTGGTTTACGTTTTGGGTTTGGGTTTTTTTTTATTAAAAGGTTGAATCAAAGTATTTGTTATCAGCCAAAAATCTCTGAAGCAAAAATATTCTACCTGGCTAAAATCTTTGACTACTTTGTATTAGATTAAACTGGTTTTTGTCCCTGACATCTCCCTGGGCATCTAAACTGCCTCATGGTTTATGCTAAAAAAAAGGACCTTTTCTTTAGCTGTATTTAATCCATACAAGGAGGAAATGCTAGGTTGTAGATTTTCCATTGGGACATCCCCTTTTACTGTATGAAAGAACAAGATGGTGTACTGAAGATAAGACCTTAGGGGCTGGAACACTTGGATTGTTTTCCTAGCCATTTCTGCAAGATTTCACTCCTTCATGCCTCAACTTCACCATCTGGAAAAAGGGACTAATGGTACAAACCTCTTTTGTAAAACAAACAAGCAAACAAAGAACCTCTTTGAATTCTCCTGGTGAGAACACAGCTACACAGAGGGAGTTTTATTATTATCAGCATTATCGGCTGGGCTCCACAGTTGTACAAATCCTGCAGTAATCACTTCCTTCCTTGTTTTTTTTTCAGAATAGAGAGGCTGAGGCTGTTTAAAATGCCAATGTTATGCAGAGGATATGCCTGCATTCTTGTTTGTCTAGAACGGCATGTTTCTCACATTAAAATTTATGAAACAAAATTCCAATTAATTACGTCGACAGAGTGGATTTTGTGGGGCACCAACATGGAATGCATAGTGCTCAGCTATCTGGCCCTTGGATTTGCATTCCTCTGTTATACCCATCTTCAAAAAAGACACTTCCTTTTATTTTACTCTTTGCAGAAATTATAATTGATAAATCCATAGAAAACAACTGCCCCCTTGGGTCCCTAAGGGATGCCATGGGTTGGTTTTTTTTTTAATTATTTAAAAATATATCACTATTTTTTTGGGTGGTATTATTGTCTAGTCTATTTTTCTTCTTAGTAAAACCCTCTCCCTTCTTTGGATCAAATATATGAAATTGATAGAGAACAGCTGCTGTTCAGTCTGCTGGAGTTTTATAACATGTTATCAAACTCTTTGAACACAGCTGGTAAACAGACGCTCCTCAGAACATGCATGCCAGAAGCTCTCTGTGCTGAAAAGGTAAGACAGTCATTTGGGGGGAATTCTGCTAAAGCAGTACAGATACTGCATCAGAAGACTTATACGCAGGGACTGTGTGTTCTGCACATATAGGGTTCAACCAGAGGTTGACATTCATGTGTTAGATGGGAAATCTGAACTAGAAGTGAAGTCAACTTCCACAAAGGGATTTACCTGGAATTACAGAACTTTGGCAATGAATCTTTGAACAGGTTTTCTCTCTGAACTCTCTTTATAAGAAGCATTGGGAAAAGGCCAGTGTACTGCCAGGATATTACTATGTAAACATGGAGTTATTATTGTGTGATTGCCCTGAAATCCTGTGTACCCAGAGAGGGTCTGTTGACAGGGGTGTAGATCTTGGTTTATATGGTTGTCTATCCCCTGTGGCTTTCCACTACATGCAAGCATTCCTGCAAAGCAGATAATACTGAGGTCCTAAGTGGATTTCTGGAAACATGGCAGTAGTTTTCTAGGCAGAGCAGAAATGCATTGAATAAACTGCTGAAATGGGGTGGCAGCTTCGCTCTGCCTAAGGGATCCTCTGATCACAGACTGCAAAAACTGCAGTTTCTCTGGCAGCCACTGCAGCTATTTCCAACAGAAACAGTGTGGCCGTCTTTTGCGGCCAAAAAGTAGAAATAGCAGGGCTCTCTGGCAAGCTCCTGGAGTCAACTGGGCTTTCTTGTGGGCACCACCCAAAAGCATGAGACTCACAGGGTTGTAAGTGTTGTCAGCTCTCTCATCCTGAAACTGAGCAGGCTCTTTAGCTGGGAAGTAAATATGCCCAAGAGGTCTATTGCATTGTCAGATGCATTTAACACCTGTGAAAAGCCTGTGCTGCTGCTGCTGCTGCTGTGTTGCAAACATGTGACAAGGCTGCTGAATGACTTAAGCAATGACATGACTGCTCTACCACATTTTCCAAGGTGGTAAACCAGAGAGGAAAGTGTGCATCACTTAAGAGGTGTTGTTGGGACATCTGGTTTTCATATAGATAATAAAATAGATGCTATCAAATGACTGCTAAGTAGGTTACATGATATTATTTTGTTCCCACTTGATTATTTGCCATATCAAAACATCCACAATCATGCAGGCATTTGGGTCTTCAAAGGCAAGATCAGAAGTGGAAATCTTGATATATTAAAAAAAACATGTGAAGGGCCAATAGGATGTACCTTTTGTGTATCAGCCTGTTCAGGTTACTGTTTTACATACTTGGGTGTGTAATTCAGATTGATCAACCAAGTCCAAATTGCAAGATGGCAAATTTGGCCCACTGCTCTCAGCCCTTTGGAGATAGTGAACCACAACTTCTGTGAAGCAGAACTTAAGGAAAGCAGAGTATAAATCTCCTCCAGAATGGATACATAACCAAATATTTTGGAGTACCCCATGTGTGTGCTGATCTGGACCAAAATAAAAGATCTTAGTTATTTTCCCAGTAGGAGATTCAACTTCTCTACATTGTTAGATTTCCTGATTTTACTCTTTTTCTTTTTTTCCATTTTACAGAAACTGAAATAACTTTTCCAGTTAGTGCTGGAAAAGCTTACTTCTAATAAGTTTGCAGCAGGCAGGGAAAATATGGAGAAAGGTGCAGTATTGTGCAAAAATGCCAGTCTTTTGGGTCATATCTGAGTCATATTGGCTAGAGACAGACTAACTCATGATGTAAATCTAAAATTTAGTGAGTGATCCAGTTGGTGGAATATACTCTGCTTTCAAAGGAACTGTTAAAGATCTTAATAGTCATAATGCCCCTGCATGTTAAGATTCTGGTGAAGCATTAATGACACTAAACAGAAAGTTTTCAGCTTGTCCCACCACATCAGTCCCATTTCCACAGACACAGAAGCAGAGAAACTTGATTTGCATATGTTCAGAGAAAAAAATTACTTGTTGCTTCAAAGTATGGAAAAAGAAATCAAAAATCATCAGAGAAAATGGTAAACAGTAGTCAGCTGTAAACCCAATAGTGGGAACAGAAGGAGGAAAATTATGAAGCACTTAGCAAATTAAAGAAAGAAACCAAATGCGCCTTAGATAATATATCACGCTGACTGTAAAACAGCATTAACATCTTCCTTTGTCCAGCTGACAACATAAGACAAACAAAGCCTTTCTTCCATCTAGTAATTGTTCATTGTTCTTGTAAATGAACAACAGCTATAAGCAGATTGAGGAGGGCTATCAATGCAGCATCAGGTCATGATCACATTTACTGAAGGATGAATAAGAATTGCCTCCAGCCCCTCAGAAGTGTTATATGTATTTAGCAACAATGGCAGTACAGTGCCAGAATACATTACTTAGGGAAATATGTGAAGCCCATGAGGTTATTTTTTTGCCAGTTTGTGTGTCAGAACAATCAATTAGAGTCTTCAGCCAGATAGGGATTTTCCTTTAGCTTAAAATGTAACTAAGAGCCAACAATTCATTGCACTTGTATAGGGAAAAGACTTAGCTATGTTTTCGGGCTCTGTATGGTTAAAATGCATGTCTTGTCAAATTAATTCAGCTATAAGCATACTGCAAATAATGTGCAAATCTGTTTTTCCTTATTTGCTAAGTTACTTAATCTGTTTTTTCTTTTAAACTTACACTTGATCTGGTTTTCTAAACTTCTTTTACCAACGGATAAAAGACAATTATTTCTTTTTGCCGTCTAAAGCCTTTCAGATACCAAAACAATTACTTAAACTCTACCTTCATCTGACATAGCTGTTGACGCAATATGTGGAAATTTACTGCTGCTTCCAGGAGTCACGGGGTTCACAGAAAGTACAAATACTGAGAATACACTCATCAAGGTAAGAGGGAGAGAAAAACAGTAGAATACATAGATACAGAAATACATGTTGTCTCCGAAAGGGAAGAAACCCCCATGTTTCATGGAGGTGTAAGAATAAGAAGTTCTGCCTCCCACAAAGGCTTGAAAAGAATTTTAAAAATGCTTAGCTGGGGACAATCACAATTTTCACTGAAGTCAGTGATAAGCCTGTCTGGATCATCTACCTAATAACATAGAGGTAAGGCAAAAAGAAAATATTATCTAAGTTTAGCAATAGTGAGGCAGTCCACCTGTGTTAGTAAGGAAGCGTGCTGATACGTGATTTCAGGTCACTGGCTGGAGTTTGGAGTAATTTCACTGAGGTTCCATGGAAAACGGACTTCCTTCGTGGCCTTGGATTTGACCACATACTTTAACTTCTCATTTTAAACTCATGGAGGCCCTTTTACAACCCCTCTTTTGCACTGGCTTGTACAGTCATCTTTAAGCTGTCCTGGAAAAAAGATTCTGACAGGAAAATATAAACAGATTGACAGTATAAAACAATTACTTATTGATTAATGTGCAACATTAAAAAAAAGCATAATTTACTGAGATTTACTGAGCTATTTGGGTAAGTATTAGTGTACTCACCATCCTGAATAGAGCAGGTTTAATAAGGGAAATGTTAACTACATCCCTAAATGTTACGTTATCATCACTGAAATGGAGCGTGTTATTCCTGATGATCTGTTTGGTCAGAACCTTCTTTTGGCAAGGACTGAATGAAGAAACCACTGCTAAAACGAGAGGAGATCAGAGCTTAAATGCTTATGAAAATGTCTATGAAAAGTAGCATAACTTTGGACTGAGACAGTCCTTTGTTTGATGCATGCATTTTCCTATTCAAGCTCCACATCACTGTACCGATCAAAGGAAAGACTGAAGCTTTTAGACAAAAGCAAAGGAAAGAGCAAGCTTCAGGATGGTGTTCATCTGGGTGTTGTGACTATTTTAAAGTTTTACTTGTCATTTCTGCCCTTTTAAAACACATTTGAACCTGGCAGGGGGAGGGGGGGGAGCGGAACAATAACTACTGTGACTTCACTTGTTTGGTATGCTTTTCTACTTATGTATCTTCTTAAATTCTTATAATCATAGAACCGTGCAATCATTTAGGTTGAAAAAGGCCCTTAAGCTCATTGAGTCCAATTGTCAAGTCCGCCTGTCAAGTCCACCAGTAAACCATGCCCCTAAGTGCCACGTCTACACACCTTTTAAATTCCTCCAGGAATGGTGGCACCACTACCTTAGGCAGCCTGTTTCAATGCTTGACAACCCCTGCAGTGAATATTTTTTTTCCTAATATTCAATCTAAACCTCCCCAGGTATAACTGGATGCCATCTCCTCTTATCCTGTTTCTTGTTACATAGCAGAAGAGACCAACCAACCCCCACCTTGATCCACCCTCTTTTCAGGTAATTGGAGAGAGTGATGAGCCTACTGAGCCCCTGAGCCCCCCCCTCAGCTCCTTGAACTTTTTCTCATCGATTTGTGCTCCTGACCCTTCTCCAGCTCTGTTGCCCTTCTCTGGACATACTCCAGCACCTCAATGTTTTTCTTGTAGAGAGAGGCCCAGAACTGGACACAGCACTCGAGGTGTGGCCTCACCAGTGCTGAGTACAGGAACACAATCCCTGCCCTGGTCCTGTTGGCCACACTATTGCTGATACAAGCCAGGATGTCATGGGCCTTCTTGGCCACCTGGGCACACACTGCTCGTGTTCAGCTGGCAGTGACCAAACTTCCAGGTCCTTTTTTTTCAACCACCTTTCCCTAAGCCTGTGACTTTGTATGAGGTTGCTGTGCCCCAAGTGTAGGATCAGCACTTTGCATTGTTTAATTTCATACAACCTTCCTTACCCCTCCTGTTGTTGCTGATGTAACTATAGAAACATTCTTTATTGTCTTTTATGGCACTAGCCAGATTAAGTACTTGCTGGGGTTTGGTTCTTCTAATTTTCATCCTGCATCACCTCATGGCACCCTTGTAGTCCTCCTGATTTTCCCATCCCTTCTCCAAAAGATCATACTCTTTCCTTTTTTCCTGAGTTCCAGAAAAAGCTCTCCAGTCTTCCTCACTCCAGCTCATGGGGACTGCTTGCTCCTGTGCCTTTAAGATTTTCTGCTTGGAGAACATCCAGTATTCTTGGACTCCTTTGCCCTTCAGGATGTCTACCAGGGACTTTGTCAACCAGGCTCCTAAACAGGCCAAAGTCTGCCCTCCGGAAGGCCAAGGTAGACATTCTGCTGGTACTCCTCATTTTTCTGAGAATTTTATGACTGGTGTGCCCAAGGTGGCCTCCAGACATCACTTTACCTACCAGTTCACAGATAGGAGGCCCAGCAGGCACCTTCCCTAGTTGTCTCCCTCACCAGCTATGTCAGGGAGTTACCTCTCACACAATCCAGGAACCTTCTGGACTGTTTCATCTCTGCTGTGTAGTGATTTGAACAGACATCTGCTAAGTTGAAATCTCCCACAAGAACAAGAGTTAGTGGTTAGTTAGACTTCTCCCAGCTGCTTATAGAATTTATCATACCTAGGCTAGATTTAGTCAGGATTTAGAAATCTCTAAAAAGGCAGTTCTGCAATGACATCCATGAAAAAAAAAAGACCTTATGTGACTTGTCCTGCACATGGCTAGAACAGATGGTGTGTATTGTCAGAGTTAGAAAACTCCATGTTGCTGACTGTGGAGTTCAAACTGTAGCAACACTCTGATTTGGAAAACTTTTCATAGATTGCATCAGGAACCTATATAAACCTGTGGGTTTATATATTGCAATTTTTGTTTATGTGAGAAATGCCCAGGAAAAAGTCATAACTTGCATTTCTTGCATCTCTCTGGTGGCACAGATATAGCAGGAGTAAAAGCGCAAGACTCATATGAAATCTGCACATTTCTGCTGGTTGGCAGCTTTGTAATCCTTTTCAATATCTCTGACAAACCTTATGTTATTGCAACTTTCTTGATGACATTTGAAGGTGAGAAAGGCTGGAGTTATCAGTTTGATATGTCATTCAGTATATCAAAATACTGTCAAGCAATCTGCCTTGATATAATAAAATATCTGTAGATATTTTACTGTGTCACCATGCTCTGCAAACAGAACTGGCATAATAAAGAATAGTGGATATCTAATGGGAAAAGCAGATTTTAATCAAACTGTTTACTGCCAGGGCACCTGGACAGTTTTCACTTGCCTGGTTTTTAGTTTCAAGGGGAATAGATACAACAAAGTATTCTCCAGAGTGTTGTTTGGTTTCATGAACATATCTTGACTGTAAGACTTTCAGTAGCTTATGCAGTGGGGAGTAATGAAGAAAATGGGTTTTATAGTCAGTTGTCCATCATGGAAATGATTTTTGTAGTTTGTGGGCCCAAAAAATATAGATATTTGCCAAAGACTTTTGAAATCTATCTGGGAGATGTCTCAACACCAAGGACTGCCTCTAATAGAGGGAAAAGCATAGACCTGGCAGAGTACTGTAATTTGAAACACCCTACTGGTTGATGGAAAAAGGAAAGGGTTCTCAATGTTTTTTGCATCAAAATCCACAGTACTTATGCCCAATGTGGAGGTGCAGTAATTTTTAACTGAGCACTTGAAATTTCTTCTCTCAAATTACTCAGGCAAGAAAAGATTTTTTGCATTGCCTGGATCAGACTGCAGTACAGCCCATCACAGAGAGAACATCTCAGATTAATGAGCTACTTAAATTGTGTATGTGTGTCTGTGTGTATCTGCGTGTCTGTGTGTTTGTATCTTTTCCCCTGAGACAAGTAATAAGCAAATAACAGCTGCACTCCAGTTCTTTAGTCCTGCCCAATTATCATATCTGTAATCAGCATGCTAGAGAGAACAGGTTATGGGACTGTTTTTGTGGTTGATAAAGCCATTGTAGGACCTTACCTTAAATGACAGCTATTTGTCTGAGAAAGGAGAAAATACAGGATGAGGCTTGGCATATTTTAATTGCTAATCATGTTTTGATTGCCCTGAACATTCCCTGTTTGTGATATTTACAGTACTTGTGTGAACTATGTCATATTACACACCAGTGAAAGGACGGCCAAACCCTCTTATCAAGACACGTACACATTTTGGTGCAGAGTAGGGCATTAGTCTTTAAAACCTTATTGTTTAGAGGGTAAATCAACATGCCCAGTGTTAGCATGGCAGCCTGGCACACAAATGATGACACCCATCCGCTGCCTGAAGCTGAGGATAAGTAACACAATGAAGGTAAGATTAAGCAAGCAGTCAGAGTGATTCACCAACCCGATTAGCAAAGGAGAAAAATCCATGAGGCTTTCCATGACCTCCCACAGGCCTTTGTTTTCCATGGAGCTGAGAGTGCATAATTTCCAGTGGACAGTGCAAAACAATGCAGTGTAGCTTCATGAAGTGAGGGGCAGTCTGAGGCATAACCCTGCTGCTGCCTCTGGTCAGTAGGGCCCATCCCTCAGTCACATGCCACTTCTGCTTTCAGACAGAAAGGAGGATTGGAGACTGCAGAAAGGAAGGTTTTTGGATTGCATGCTGGCTGCAAGTGAAGCCCCTCTGCCAGGGACTTCAGGTTCTAGCTTGACTTAATTGTGCATGTGTGTTTTTCCTCCTTCTGAATTTTAACACTCTGGTTTGGGTTCAGCCAAATCTAGCAAAATAGAGCAACCTTGACAGTAATTGTGTTTCATGAAGAGCATTCTCTGCAGAGAGAGGGAACACTATTAATGCCTCCACTAACTGAACTCTAAGCTCTACCACAAGTCATGGACATCCAGAAGGAGAGAATCCAGCCAATGAATCTCAATCCATAAGAAAGTGTATGGGAATGGCTCTTCACCCTTTGAACTTGCCTCTCACATTCCAAGCTGAAATAGTTGTTGGATGATCAAGATACACAGCAGAGAAAGGAGCATGAAGAAGTGGAAGAAAAGGGAAAAGACAACACACAGAGAACAGCTAGTAGGAATGATGAATTTCTAGCCCTTGTAAAATCAGGAAAACAATGGGAGCCAGAACTGTATCTGTATTCAGATCTCACAGGCTTTAGTATAGCTAGAGATTAAAGAAGAAAAAGCAGACAAATATTGCTTTCTCTATTTCATGAGGTAGATGAGAGGTGAGAAGTGAATAAAGCATGATTGCCAGTAATAACAAAGTCATTGGAGCAACTGATAAGGTAATTTCATGTAAACTGTGACCCAAGACAAACTAAGCCTTGAAATGAGACTGGTTTACTTTACCTGTGGCCAAGAACTAGAGGGGCAACCAAAGCACATTTCAGAACAGGGATATCTGATATTTTCATGTAATTTTGGAAGGATTTTTAAATTCCTTAGCTGAAAGACAGGATCATTTGTTGTACTTGTGACTTCAGCATGCAGGAATTATTCTTGAGAAAAACAGATACACTCTCCAGAAATGCTTTTGAAAAGTGGGGACAAAATCTGGGGAAAGGATTAAATTCATGGCAGATGCTTGAGCATAGAAGGCAACAAGCATTACAAGAAATCTAAGAATGGGGACAGAGGGAGTCTTCCTCTTCTGTTGCAGAACCACTGCTCAGACCAAAAAAGGAGAATACTTAGGGTACAAGAAGGCAGGAAGGGAAAGGCATCATATGTACTTTCTTCAGATGACAAGTAAAAGAGTAAAAAGGAAAAAAAGAATATACACAGGGTGTAGAGATATACTGCAGGAGGGCACATGCAGTATGACTGGAGACACTCTTTGTGCCTCCACTGGAGGAGGTGATTTTCTGTCAGGTTAGAAGCTGGCAGGTGGACATTATGTTTTCTTTTTTCTTTTCTTTTCTTTTCTTTTCTTTTCTTTTCTTTTCTTTTCTTTTCTTTTCTTTTCTTTTCTTTTCTTTTCTTTTCTTTTCTTTTCTTTTCTTTTCTTTTCTTTTCTTTTCTTTTTTTTCTTTTCTTTTCTTTTCTTTTCTTTTCTTTTCTTTTCTTTTCTTTTCTTTTCTTTTCTTTTCTTTTCTTTTCTTTTCTTTCTTTTCTTTTCTTTTCTTTTCTTTTCTTTTCTTTTCTTTTCTTTTCTTTTTTTCTTTTCTTTTCTTTTCTTTTCTTTTCTTTTCTTTTCTTTTCTTTTCTTTTCTTTTCTTTTCTTTTCTTTTCTTTTTTCTTTTATTTTCTTTTCTTTTTCTTTCTTTTCTTTTTCTTTCTTTTCCTTCTTATCTTTTCCTGTGGTTCTCTGAGCAACAAAGAAGGGAAGATCTGCTTTTTTTTACCCAAAACTGTCAATATACAAAAGGATTTTTTTGTTTTAAGCCACTCACCCAAAACTGTAATACTCAACGCAGATTTCACTTTGAGGTGCTGATGCAAAACTTACTAAAATGAATAGACAGATCTTGTCCACAGTATGTTTTGGGTTAATATGGTATGTCTACAGTGTCAGCCACAAACAGGTGTGATCTTGTTCTCAAGTTCATAGTCATATCTAGTACACACAGTAGACATAAAAATATTAACTCGATCATAAGTCCCTCTGTGGACAGAGAGATGAGATCTCTTCTAGTGAGTTTAACAGCACCAGGGTTCTGGCCTCTGTATGGTAATGCAAATGTCTTTACTTTTTGCATTGTCTTCAGAATAGCTTTATTTATTTATAGGGTAACATTCTCATGATTTCCAGCTTTCCATGACTGTTCCCAAATTGCAGTTTGGATGTTGATAAGAAGAGTTATGTGGTTCACAGGGTTTAATGAGTATATTGCTGGACTGTGCTAGCTGGCAACAGGAGCAGGGGAATAACACTTGGCTCTGCTTGGTTTCCTAGTAAAGACACAGGCTGAAAGAGAAAGGTCAATCATGGTGACCTCGCATGTCAGCATTTGACCCTGCAGGTCAGCCTCAGATGAGCTGTCTCACTGAACCTCTATGCAGATGGAGCTACTCCTAGATCAGGTACTCCTGTACACTGTGCAGACTCTCTAAACCAAACAGCAGCCAGCACACAAGCTCCTGAAGGCTTGCATGGGCATGCATAGAGACAGGTGGTCAGCTCTTCACACCTCACAATGTGAAAAGACATGGAGGAAAAAGAAAATTGCTAAGCATGACTTATTATCACCAGCTCTCAAAAAGCATGCCGAGCCTGGCTACAAAGAGAAAACAAAATACAAAATGTATTTTCTATTAAAAATATATTTTTGCCTCTCTACTTTTCCTCAAAGAGTTACTTCTGCTACTGAACTTAGTGCAGTGGTGACACCTGGCCTGGGATCCCCCAGGCAGAGTCTGTGCTGCTCAGAGGGCTGACCCAGGCTATAGCTCAGCCAAAGTGTGCTATTTCAATAACAGAAACCAAACCCTGTGTTTGAAAAGAGATATTTCTTCCAAGTTTTGGAGAGGACAGTTGATATTTGTGAGCTTAAAAAGCACATCAACTTGCCATGAGGCCTATGAAAAGTAATTTTTTTCTTGAAAACAGTATTTTGATTCCTGTTGGTTAGATGAAATGCATTTGCCAATATTTTGAAGTTACCTTTTGGTTTGTTTTCAAAGATTTTTTTTTTATTTTAAAAGAACTGTAAACAAAGTGCAAGAGTTATTATTTAAAAATTAAATTATCTTGGAATTGTTTATAAAGCTCCTCCAAACCACCACAGAATTGAAATACGGATAGTAATGAGCTCAGTGGATATTGGATCACTAAGCCTAGTTCATCTAAGTCTGCAGTGATTCTTTTTTTACTTTTCTCCCTTAGAAGCTCTCCAAAAATGGTTCCAACATTTTCCAGATATGAATGGCATGCTCTTTAATTTATTTCTTTTCTTCATACTGTTGGCTCCATTTAATTTGATGTTTTATTAAGTCTTTAGAATCAAATAATTAAGATTTGTTAAAAATAGCTACCCCCACAACAAAACCTTTCAAATGTGTGTGGCACTGCTCACTTGGCTGCTATTTCTGTGAGTTTTAGAAACTGCTTTTTGTGAACGGCATGCTTTTCATGTTGGGAAAGATCAATGCAATTGGTCACACATGAAAAGGCCTTTTAAATTCATTATCTCCAATTATAATAGCAATTGTGGGGAAAGGTGTCTTTTTGCATGGGAATTTAACCAGGAACATTTGCAAAAAATCTATTCATGCACTTTGGTACCTCTGCTGAAAACATTCTTCAAGTCAAAGGAGTCCTTAAAAACAGGGCTGGTAGCTTAGAAGAAAATTTTCAAGTTATAAAAGCACAAAGCCTTCTGGTGAGTGATGGTGTTTGACTGACCCTTCTGTATGTAAAGTCTATGCTTCAGATAAAGATAATAATATAATTAGTTTCTCCAAATGCAAGCTTCAAAGCATGAGCAGAGTTCCTGAGAAAACTTATAACATCATTCTCCTGGTATTTTGGCAGCTGTCTTCCATTTCTTATATTGGAAGTAATTTTACATAGAAGGAGAAGCAACACTAGTGCTTACAGAAAAGAAAATGAGACATCTCAATTCAAAGTTCATCTGTCTCCTCCATGAGAAATTAAATAGCATCCTTCCACCTCTGCTGTGCTTCCAGTAAACATGACCTGAAGACTCCAGCCCAGAACCACAATGCAAAATGTCATAATTGTCAATATTATTGTGGTGCTATATCCATGGACAATGTGATTCTTCTGCATCTTTCTTTTGAAAGATCTTGTTTTACCCTGCAGCCTGGAATATTTGGGCTCATGTATAGGCAATGGAATTGAAGCTAGGACTTCCTTGGTTACTCAGATAGGTGTCATATTGGAGGTTTCAAAACTTAAAATATATTTGGACTTTCAGGCTACTGCATACTGCAGCAATATTGTAACAGAATTAATTTGGGTAAGTTGATGTACATTTGGGTAAGAAAATTGCTAATTCCAAAATTGTTAGCAGTGTTTTCTATTTCTGGGGAATCTTTGAAACATGAGAATAAAAGCAGTTATAGTTAGAGGAAAAAAGAAAAAAAAAATTAGTCTTGTATTATTATTTATAAATAATATAAATAGTATAAAATGGAAAGTGTTGGACAATTGAAATGACCACTGTTGTAAATAGCACCATCTATAATTATGCTATTAGATAATCCTTGTGTGGAACAGCAGTACTTTTTATGGAGATGTGCTAGTGACTCTTTTATGTTAGCTACAGTTCTAGAAATAAGGGATAGTTTGTTTCACTGAAAAGGCTCCTTTAATAGAAAAATCTATCTCTTATATCTGTTTTATCAGGTAAACACACATGTTGTTTCAGCTGACAGTTGAAAAACCTCGGTACTCTGCAATAAAGCCAAATGCATTCAATAACGATCCTGAATTCCTGGCAGAGAGACAAACTGTTCAGGATTTTCAGTAAGACACTAATGGAGATCTGGTAGTGCTTTCTAAAAATTTTATTCTCCCTTAATATCATTATAAAACCATTTCATAGACTGCGTAAATGTTCCTTATTGTTTTGCTTTATTGCCAGCATCTAAGTAATAGTCCCACTTTCAGTAAACACTGTGCAATTCAGTAGCTGTGTGCCAGCGTTGTTTTATTGTTCTGATGAAAAAATATATTTTATATGACATTGGTCAAAGAAATATTCAGTTGTTAATGTTTAGTGGGTGCTAATAGAAGATAAGAAAAGCAAATCTTATACTGTCATCTTGCTTTTAATTTTCCCCTCAGATTTACAAAAAGCTGACAAAGAATTACAGATGGGAAATCTCACTTAAATATCCACAAAAGTACAAAAGGTTATCTTTTTTTTTTTTTTCCCAAATAAAAAGGAATACACAACAGTAAGTTTAGAAGGAGATAAAAAAATCAAGTTTAAGATCATGCCTTTCTCTTCTGGGGACCTCCTTGACTAGTCTAGGTGTCCCTCAGGCTTTGATTGCTCACCACTCTTTCCTAGATGTAGCTAACATCTAGGTCAGGAAGATGAATTCATCTGA
This sequence comes from Peucedramus taeniatus, assembly GCA_013400575.1. Classification (NCBI taxonomy): domain Eukaryota; kingdom Metazoa; phylum Chordata; class Aves; order Passeriformes; family Fringillidae; genus Peucedramus; species Peucedramus taeniatus. The sequence continues at coordinate 113,111 of WBNO01025056.1, forward strand.
ACTGGCCTCTCACAATCATATGTGGAAATATTCAACACTTTCCTGCTTTTTCACTTGCCCTTGAATGTGAATGAAGCTGCAGTCAACTAATGGTATGGAACAGAATTATTTTGAATCAGCAATATTTAAAGTTGCACTGGGTAAGGCTGTGTAATAAAGTCAGCTATGGTTTTTATTATGCAGATAAACTTCTGAGTAACTCAACTCTTCACAGAAGTTCAGCATAATTGAGTGTGTAATTGAAACATTGTCAGAGGTTTAAGAAAAGCAAGGTAAATTAACCTGAAATTAAAAACTAGCTGAAGCTTGTAAGAAAAATAGAGATGCGCATTAAGGTTCTTGTTTCTTTAATTCAAAACATGGAATTGACAATCTGAAGCTTCAGTATTTGATTTATGAACAGCACTTAATACCTGTGCACCTCTAGCCCCATTGAAATGGAAGGTAACACTGCAGAGTGCAGAGACAGGTTAACAGTGAGTCTTTTTTCCATTGGCTTCACAGCTTTTTTATCAGCTTTTCTACAGAAAAGCTTTGTGAAAAGAGAAAAACTATAGCAAATATTACTACTCAGGAACCATGAAAAACACCTTCCTTACTTGCCATCTTCATAAATTTTTTTTCCAGGAGTTTCAATTTACCTTTCACATCTGTGTAGTTGGATTAGATTGAGATGAAACTGCTTTAACACCAGTACAGAACTATATTACTTTACAATTTCATCCTAAAGGTTTAACCTAAATGTTTATTATTTTCAGGTTTTCTTCCAAGAAAATTTTAATTATTTGATGATTCTTTTTCTCATTAAACTTCTTCAATATTTAATTGTGTGTGCAGTTATTTGATGAAATCATTTGGATGCAACACAAAGGCAAGTAAGACAATCACTAAGAGAAAACCACTGAAGACATAATAGTCTTTTTCTTTCATGGCACTGCAGACAGATTCCTTGATTCAGTGTTTCTTGCCACAGAGGAAGCTATTCAAATGTACAGATTGCAGATTTGCTTATAGCAAGGCCTTTTAGATGTGCATTTAGTACAACTCTCCTTAAACAACTTAATGAGTAAAGGCAGCCAGGGAAAAGAGTAGCAAAGGGTGTGATTGCTGACATTTCAACTGAGCAAAACCACATTCACTGCTCACAGCAGAGAAATATTTTATGGCCACGAAGAGAAGATTAATCTTAAATGATAGACTTTGTCACTGCAATTTAAAACTTTTTGCCCTGCTCAGGCACTGCATAAGAAATAGTTTTGCCATCTCCGACCTGCAGTTGCTCTTCTGCCCTTCTGCTCCCTCATACTGGAAAACTGGCTGCCAGCCTCTTCTTCCCAAAGTGTCAATTAGTTTGGAATTGATTTTTACACTTCTGTGACAGGTGTAACAACTTGGCAAAAGATGACGACGGCATTCTAATTTTCTTTAATGAATAAGGATTCAGCAGAATTCAAGTAAGCACGGTGCCTGTTATTTCGCATCACTCAATTGTCTGACTTTTTCAATACTCTTATTCTCTTCATCCTGTAGCATTTTGTTTACTAAATTGACAGTTCATTCAACTTGCAAATACAGATTGAATTTGGGTAGAATCTAACTTGCTGCTTCTAATTAGTTTTTAATTTCACCAGTCTAATGAGAAGCCCACTGTGGAAAGAGGATGTCTTGAAAGATTTAATTCCATTTGAGACTGACTAGGATAGAGTCAATGCCTGACAATTTCTCATTATTTATCCTCAAATCTTACTCTTCATGTGTGTGTGGTTGGCACTACCTTCTCAGTAGCAGAAGTAGCAGATTCTGGACCTTTAAAAGTGGAACGTGAGCACTGTGAACAGCAAGACATTTTTAAGGTATTTCTCCTTTCCATAGTTCCCATTGGTGAGATGGACTTTATTTGACAGGAGCTGTTAACAATGTAAGAAGTATACTGCTTGAAAAGAGGTTTAGATCTTGCCACTGAAGGAGAAAGATCAATTCAATTTATGCTGCATGAGGCCTGAGAGAGCTATTTTACAAAGCTGAGTTGGTATTATTAGCACAGTCTGATTCTTAGAATGTATGAGTGCTTTCTGCTGATTTTAGGTGATGTCCTCATGCTCAGTGCCATGCGAATGGAACTGCCATGGCAGTAATGGAATGTGGGCTGCCAGTGCTATGCACAAGCTTCCAGCACATCTCTGTCCCTCAGGAGCTGAATGGTTTTATGGGGACCCCAGCTGCTCCTTTAACTGATGAGACAATCAGCATTTATAACCCTATGGTTTCATTTTAAGGTGGCCAAGGAAAACATCTGAAAACATCCTAAATTAAGCTGCAGCAGCTTTAGCAATGAAAAGAGCAAAAGTAAATCAATTTGAGCAATCAGCACACCATGTCTGTATAGATAAATTAGGCTTTGACATATGCAAGATTTAAACACAATGACAATATGAGAGCACTCGATGCACACAGAGTAAATATGATAGACATACAGGAAGCTTTAATCTCAGAATTTCACACAAAAGTAATCATACTGAATGCAACAGCTCACACAAACAGAGAAGTATTTGTCCTTCTGATTTATATAAAAGTCTCTCTCTTTATCATTGTAATGTATAATATTTTGGAGTTGGATTTCCAAACTTAATTATTTCTTAAACTTGCAGGATCAACAGTTTGATAAATATCAACACCAATATGGAACATTACACCTACTGTTAAATGACTGAATGTAAAACCCAGACACATTTTTACACAAACTGGGGATATTTTTATGTTCTGTAATGCTTTTTTTTCTTCCCACATTACAAACCTTCTGAGGAATGTTACATGTTCCAAACTGCTGATGTTTCCCTTTTCATTTACTGGCTGTTTATAGCTTTTAACTCTATTCATTATTTTGTTTTGATGTAGTAGTTCTTTTGCAATATTTTTTTTTCAATTTTCATGCAGTCATGAGAGGAATCCAAAGAGAATCATGGTCAGGGTGTTTTATTTTGAAGTGTACTTTTTAATTGCAGGCTATTTCTGTGCCTTTTCCTGAATATATTCAGTGCAGGCACACCCTGTTGTTGGGTAGCTACCAATTCCATCATCTCTTCAAAAGAAAGCAGCATTTGTTTGCCTGTTGGACCAGACTAAGCTGAATATGACCATAACTAAAAAGAAAGATGTTTCAAAGGGTGGTTCCCATTTGAAAAAAACCGAAAAGATACTGGAGAAGACAGCATCCCTCCTGTCTATAACTAGGGCTAAAAATAATATCTAGAAGGATAAAAAATTATTTGTCAACTGCACTATAGAAGAATGAAAACTGTTGCAGGTTTTAAGAGTGCAGGGAATATTATTTCCTGAATAATGTGATTTTTCTCTAAAATGGAAAAATTTCCCAATTTTAACCTAAATGGAATTTTTATCTACCAAATATATAAGAAGTTCACACCATTGCCAGCCTGTGCATTGACTGTGTCTGTAGTGTAAGGCTGACCAGGCTTAGTTGCTGGCTTGCTGTTTTCCATATTGTGGAACTGCTGGGCAGAGTGTCAGCCCATAACAATTTCAAATAATACCTTGGCTTGATATGGGGGACAAAACAGGCCAGGGTGGTCTCCTGTTGGAAGTTTGGAGGCCACTGGAAGGAGAAATATTTTCATCTGTTTGGGCAGGAAGCAGACTTTGTTGCTCTCAGGGCTAGAGAATGGCACTCATACATATTTACTAAAGTAGACTTAGTTCAAGTTTGGACTATGCTGTGTAAATAAGAAACACATCAGCCTCTACTACAACGTGGAAAAGCTGGACAGATTCACAGATGTAAAATGTGCAAGAGATCATGTAGACTCAGTTTGTCTCTATTCAATGTTTTGTGTCTAGACTACTCTGCTTTTTCATGTGGCAGTGACACCCAAAGGAAAATTCATCCCAATATGCTAACTAAATGCTCAACAAAGTGAAATCTGAGTGCATGAGGCATGCACTTTGTCTGCTACATCAGACTGTAGATATATTCCATTTTTCTATGAATTTGAGAGAGAAAATATAACCAGCATCAGAGAAAACCACTGACTGGAAGCTTCCAAAATCTGGAGCTGAAGTGATAAAGTTTGACAAATTAAAAGAGAAGTAAATAATGAGCTTATCCTTTGAAGTCCATTTATAAAAAATTATAATTCTCAGAATTCTCAGAGCTTTAAAAAACTCACCATCATTTTCTTGTTTGACACATGACACTGAGTGCTGAAAGCTGACTTTCCTACTGTCTAGATAAAAACTAAATCTTTTGAAAATTTGGCAACACGAAGGTACAATCCAATGATTGATGACATGGAACCAATGAGTGGTACAGATGAGAAAAGCTAAACAGCAGATCAGAATAATCATTTTTCCAAGAAAAGTAGTTGCTTAGTCTGTGCAGGTGAGAGGGTTCTGTATTTGTTTCATTTTTTTCATGTACAGTGGAACTTGTGAAGTTTAGTTCGGGGTTATTTTGTTTGTTTGTTTGTTTTCCAGTAGGCATGTTAAGGAGATCTGGTTCCATCCATCAGTTTTCACTGTACAAATGGAAGTATCAGGAGATAAAGCTGACACTGGGAATTCATAGACTCCTTAACCTTAAAGTCACATCTGGTTGCTGGCTTAAAATGGCAATGTTATCTGTTAAAGGTGTCTTTTGCTTCCTGGATTTTTTTGATTTACAAGGAAACGTAAAAGTGCTTGGCACTGACTGCTGAGACTAGAGTCAGTGGTTGGCCATTGTTCCTGGAAAATAGGTTATTTCTCCATTTTGAACAAGCCAATTTGCCAAAAATGTTTTCAAGAGGAAATGTATTCAGAGTAGATGTTACAGGATCTTGTCAAGATTTCAAATGTTTAGGAGCACCTTTCCAGGGGGGTACCTCAGAACTGATGTAATCAAAAGTTTGTTAATGGACTTTTCACTTCTGAAATCAGGATTATTTTTGGACAAATCCTTTATTTGGAAAGCAGAAGATACATTGTGCTCAGCTTCCACTTCTCTAATCACATTGAGTTATAGTCTCAATATGTTAGCCCTATAGTTAAATGTCTTCCTTATGAATCATTTCCATGCATCTCCCAGATATCACTTGGAAGGTCTGCAAGCTACCGTTTTCTCTCCCTTGGATTAGACAGTGAGCAATGGCATGATTTTTTTTTCCCTATAAATATGGGTAATTAATGGATATGGATAATTATTTCAATTAGGAAAATAATATTTAAATTCATACCATTCTGGTCTTCTCTGGTTTTCAGCCAGGATAATTCTTACACTTGTGAAGTGAATGTAAAAAAAAACACTTTTATGACTTCTCAAAACCATATATACTTTGTAAAGATGGAAAATCTTCCCAGATATGAAGCAATCAAGAATGAGACAGCAGAACTTTATCCACTGAACTTTGAATCTTCTGCTCTAAAATGCTCTGCAGTGAAAATCTTGAAAAAAAAAAATTCACGTATTATCAGTCATGTGTTATTTCAAATGACAATATAGGGAAACAAGAGGTAGCAGCAAATTATGCTTCATAAAGAAAAAAAATATGTACTTGAATGGTTGAACTTCTTTGCAGCAAGCAAACAGAAGGAAGCAGTGCTATGGATGACAATGAGCACATGTTTCTTTCAGTACCAACATCATCTTTCATCCACCAACAGCTTTTTGTACAAACTCTAGCTTTGTGTTGCTGGCACTTGCACATCTGGTCCAAATCAGCATTTGCTACTTCTGCATGAAAACATGTCAAATTAGAATTAGAATTAGAACAAATTAGAATAAAATGGACTGCAAAGAACTCCCCTTTTAGATACAGAATCTATAAACCTGCCCCTAAGAAAAGTATTTGCAATCTCTCTCCCCATCCCAGGCATTCCTTATGTTTACCTGGCACTCTGTGCAGCTACTTGTTTAGGAATGTCAGACTGTGGGTAGCTTTTCCTAATTTGTGGTTAGAATGTGAACACAACTGAAATGCTGTTCTGATTGCTTTCTCTTATGAGTGGTATGAAAAAAGGCTTTTGTCTGCTGTTCTGAGTAAAAAAGTCTGAAATCCAGCTCTTTGTAACACATTTATAGTTATTTTCATATTGGTAAAGAAGATCATCAGGAGACAAACACGAATCCTTAGCTTTTTTTTTTTTTNAATTAATTACAATAAATGTGAATTAATGATCTGAGAACATTGTAGAGTAGAAGATCTGGTAAGAGGCTTTGGATGTATCTAATGGAGAATATACAGAGTGGTTTTGATTTCAGAAACAGCTTCTCTAAAGGGAAAATTACATGTTTGGGAAATAAAACAAGAAGCAGAAGGGTTTAGTTTGTTTTATTAATAATAAATTCTACCATATCAGGACTGGGGTTTATGGATCTGGGAAAAATTTAGAGTTTTGGGTATCACAGAAAGAATACTGATTTTAATATACTGTGTTTGGAATGGTATTTGGAAGGGATTTTTTTTCCTGCTGGAATTGGTGGTCTTTGATTACCACCAGGGAAGATCCAGACCAGAACTGTAGTGGCTTCCTCTGAAGGTGCTGCTTTTTAAATCTCCTGGGCTTGCAGTCTATATTCAGTACACCACTTTTGCTTTAAAACCACATTTTGCTTCGTGAACAGTAAGGATATCATTCTTGGTATGAATGATTGTGTAGAAATCCACCATGTGACAATCTTATCTGGAGAATGAGGGTATAGAGCCAAGAACAGAATTAGAGCAGAGAATTAGGAATTTGCCAGCAAGGACTGCCAGCTGTTTCAAATGGCAGGATACATTAGATCATATTCTTTCATATACATTCATTTTTCTTGCTCTATTAAACAATGTTAACCAGGAATGTCATCAACCATTTGTATAAGAACCACACTAAGAGAAAGAACAGATACTCATGGTCTTAGTGGAGCAAAATAAGGAATGCTAAGGAACTAGTTCAGCAGAAAGGTTTTTGTGCTGATAAAGGAGACTTCCATCCTGGGTGGATGGAAGCACAGTGAGAATTTAGAACACATCACCTTTCAAAAAACCCACATGGACATACTGTTAAATAGAATCTGTAAACCCCAAAAGGGATAGATAGCATAGCAATGCATGATGCAGAGGTACTATAATGAGCTCATGAAACAGGCTGCCTGAACTGGAGATGTGCTAAGCAGCAAGGGAAGAAATGCCAGCCTTTAAGACATTGTCAGGTCAGTAAATTAATGGAAAGGATTTTATTCAGTGGTATTGCTATGCTGCAGACTTCCAGCATCAGGTGCTTTGTTTTCTTCCTGCAGCCCCTCTCACAAGCAAGATGCCCCCCTTTCTCTTGCAGCATTACCTGCTGCCATCAACAAGGCAATACTTCTGACTGCACAGTACTTTATTCTTTAACCAGAAAACTGTCAGTCTCTTTAATAAAAATATTTTATCCCTTTCCTAAGCATTGCTGCTTTTGTTTCTGCTGCCATGGATAAGGTGAGCTGGTTTTGCTCCCACCACAGCCTTGTCCAAAGAGCACCATGGTATTGGTACACTTGAACTGGTTGGTTGCACCAGGGGAGGGAAAACAATGAGATGTAACTCCTGAGGCAACAGTGAACTGAAACTTCTGCTTAATGGAATGCTTGTGGATCATGACATCACCTCAAGCCCACAGGCATGAATTGAAGGAGACAGTGACCCTGACAAGCAAATACAGATGATTGATTACGTTTACTGAAAGTCTGCTCTTCTTGTCTCCTTTAAAAGATGATACTTTCACCCCTTTTGCTATCCTGTGCTACTATTAGCATCTGACTCTGAGCATGTCCTTCAGATCATCAGCTGTTCCCTACCAACTCTTCAGCCATCCCCTAATCTACTCTGCCACCTTCGGTATTTCATTCTTAAAGCTCACCCACATCTTTGTGCTTTGTGCCAAATGAACATTTTGGAAAAATCAAAAGAACGGACAAAATACTCAGCTTGATCTCAATTCTGACACTGGAATGAGTTTTCAGCCATCCAGTGTAAGAAAAAGCCATTGTTTTTAGACTGAAACATATTCAGATGCTGTAATTATTTCAAACTGTTTAATATAGATAGAGCCTATGGAGAACTGGGTTGCTTAGCATTGTTTTACCTAGAAGGCAAATTGCATAATTTTTCTATTTTTCCAAATATAAGTGTTGGTTTGCAGTTCTTGGTTGGTTTGTGGGGTTTTTTGTTTGTTTGGTTGGTTGG
>WBNO01025056.1:121379-133539 GCA_013400575.1 Peucedramus taeniatus
TTTTTGTGGGTACATGTATCTCAGAAAAAAGTAAGGTCTTTCACAGTAGAAAACACTTTTTCTCTCATTTGTGGCATATTACAATTAGAATATTGTTTATAATTTTTTCTTGATATTTTTAGATTCCCGTTCTTCAAAGATTCAAGCTGATGATCAGGCTTTGACGTATGAATTTCAGCCAGTATCTCCTTAATGCAGATATTAGTTAGAAGCAAATGGAAATTGGCTTTCCCAGCTTCTCATCAGCTTCTACTAGCAGTAGGATTTACACCATAAGCACCAGTAAGGATCTAGGGGCCACTAATAAATCTGGCCCAGTTTCTAATATTTTGACTTTTCAATTCTTTTTCTTACTAATTCTGATTTCACCAACACTGATATTTGTCACTCCATGACACTGTTTAACATTTGCATATTTCTTCTGTTAAGATTGTTAGGGTTTAACTTTCTCTTAGGTTCTAATTTCTAAGTACTGTTTCACTAATTAATGTAATGTTCCAAGAAAGCAACCCTTGGGATGCTGAGTTATTAATATGTGACTCATATTGCATTTATGCATTGTTGATTTAAAAAGACCATTCATTTAAACATATAATCAGAATATGATGTATGATCCCTTTGTTTATCTGATTTCTTTATGCAAAATAATTACAAATTTTCTAGCTCTTCATTATGTTTATATGCCATTTTCATTATTTATTTTCAGAGTCTAGAATTAATTGAAGTGCTTTGCAGAATCAGAAATCTAGAGGCAATAATACAAGTGAAAGATTAAGGGACTTTGGACAATATCAAGTACAACAGTAACATAAAAATCTATTTTTTGCAGATTCACAGACTCATGCAGCCATGGTTCCTCACTGAAGTTTTTGCAGTATTCAATATAAAATGCTGCATATACCCTTACCATCAAATATACTACTGGGGCTTGTTTCTTCAGCCTGATAAAACTGTGGACAAGAATTCAAGGGGAGAGGAGGTTTCTATTTCTATGCAGCTATTCTATATCCAGATAAATACCAAAAGCATAAATGCTTTGTTATCAAAAAATACTGTGGTTTTTTTGCCATTAAATTGTCATGTGCTGGTAAACTGTCTATCAGGAAGGATAGCTGTCCAAACATCTGGCCAATAAGATTTATCTTTGTGATAAGCTTTTTAGCATTAAACTAGAAAAATCTCTGGTTTTTGCTAAAAGCTCTCAGCCACTGAGATTGTCATTCTCCAGCTTGTCTAAAGTGGAGGAAAAAGAAAAGGAAGGAGACCAGAAGGGAAATAATCTGTGATTCTCTAATACTATTCAGGAAGAAAGTAAAGGATATGTATTTGGTAACTTTTGTTCTGGGTTACCATATTCTGTGAACAGTACAGCCTCAGAGTTATAATATGCAATGAGGTAGTAATAAAGAATGGAAATATTCACCAAGTGAGTCCTATAGAAGGGGTCTGTTGCAATGGGTTGGCCCAGATTGGACACTGCGTGCCCAGCAGAGCCAATCTATCACTCCTGTGTCCATTTTCAGCATGGATTTCAGTAGCTCACTTTCCCACACAATGCTTTATTTCATTCCCAGCATAATTTGGGATAATTGTATCCCAAAGGAATCATATACATCCAGAAAATGTACACCTGCATCACAGGTGAAGGTATTTGTGGCACATGTCGGCATAAACTGCATAAATTTGCAATTGATGACATATTCTAATTCTCTATATTTCTAATACAGACCTAAGCCAATCAATTCAACTTCCTGTGTCTTGTCCAGTTTTAGATGCCTCTAATATCTGGTTTTTACTCACTTCCTTAGCAGGCTGTTTAATAGTCTTGCTATCAAAAAGATTTTCCTAATATTTATTGGAAGTTTAATTTTTAATGTCTTCTTATTATACCTAATAATGAACTTTTATACCAGTTTTTATGGCTTCATGTGTTCTTCCTTTCCCACATTTGGTGCATACAAGTATTAAGTAATTTGCATTAAATAATTCAGCAAGTAGATATATTCACAGGATACTTATATATCAAATCATTCTTCTCTGGATTTTTTTGCTGTCATATTAATGAATTGTACAATTGTTATGGGCTCATTGTGAACAACTCACTGAAAGCATCCAGCACTCAATTTGAGATACAAAATCCAAGAATCAGAAATTAAAGGTTTTTTGTTTATTAGGATGACATGCATCACATGGTATTAACTTGCACTCAATCCTTGAATAATTAAAGCAAGAGTAATTCTGATGTAATTTTATCTACTCAGGCGGACAAAATTAGAATGCACTGCCTGTGCATGTTTTGAAAGTCATGCCAAATCAACACCAAATGAGTAAACCTGATAAAAAATAAGTATGAAAGGCAACAAAACACCACAGCTACAGAAATTTTCTTTCATCTTTTTTTTTGTTGGAAGCTGAGGCTGTATAGTTCCTTTGACTATTTCTAATCTTTTTTGTACTTCAGGCACTGCTTAGCAAAGTTATAACCATATTCAGACATTAATCCATAAGATACTGCAGCATCTAAATACCTTTTGTTGGTTTTCTCAGCCTCAGATGTGATCTTTATTCTGAATTTTCTGAAGGGGAATTAGAACTGTGATAGTTAAGTATATCTATTTTCTTGTTTCTTGTTCAAGACTTTCATAGAGGAGCTCTCTAGAGCATCAACAAGCCTGCTTAACTAAATATATGATTTAAAGGGCTAGATAAAATGGCTAAAATATTTGTGTGTGTGCTTCCCCAATTATTTCAATTTTGTTTATTCCAGGTTGGAAAGTAATTGGTGGAAACTGAATTGTAGTGAGAGATTTTAACTCTGAAAAGTATTTTACACAAGGAATTAAGAGAATTTCACTCATTCATTTTACTTTTCCTCTCTAATTTTCTGCAACTTTTCTGAGAATTTCTAGATTCTGTTCTAGTCTCCGTTTTACCTCACTAAAAAACTTTCATCTAGAACTTCTCCTTTTTCTCTCTCTTTCAAAAAAAAACCCCAACAACCTCCCCAAAAACTGAACAGAGTATTCATTAGTCTCTACAAAATATTACACACCATCCTTCTCCCAGTACCCTTTCTTTACTAATTACTGAAACAAGCTCCCTCTGCTTGACTGTGCCACCCAGGTCCTGTATGAGTGGGATTCCCAGAAATGAATCTATGATCCCCAGCACAGGGAAGCCCCGAGTTGATGTGCATTGCCTTTAACTCTCTAGGACAGCCAGGAAGCTGGGAACATCTAAAAATTTTGATTCCACATTATTTGATCAGCTAGCTCTCACTCTCTGGTGCTCTGCCCCTTCAAACAGGGCCAGCTGGTGATGATGAATCATTTCAGTGGCATAAGAGCTGCAATAAATATGGGAGCAGTGCCCACAAAGCAAATTCAGAAAGAGGGAAATGATGTGAAAATGGCACAGATTGGGAGACTTGACCACTGAATGACTTTAGGAAAAAAGAACACAGCAGGAAGAACATGACTTCCCCAGTAAGTAGAAAATTAACACAAGATGAATGACTCATAGAATCATAGAACTGAATTACAGAATGGTTTGGATTGGAAGGGACTTTAAAGATCATCTGTTTCCAACCCCTCTGCCATGGGCAGGGACACCTTTTATTAGATCAGGTTGCTCACAGCTCCATCCAGCCTGACCTCTGGGGGATGAATAGATCCCTCACAAATCCCCCAGTATTGCCAGTTGTCCTGATCCAGGTGCCGCACCTTATGCTGGGTCTTGTCAAATCACATGAGATTCCCATGAATCCACTTCTCTTGAGCCTGTCCAGGTCCTTCTGGATGCCATCCCATCCTTCGGGATTGTCAACTGCACAGAATTCTGATTATACAACAGGAAAAAGAAGGGGGCTGTTTAAGGATTTGAATTGGTGTTCTGAAGTTGGCAATACTTTTTGTCCCTGTGTGTTGACAGCACTCATTGGCTTTCATTGAATTAGAGGGGATTTAGGACTGTTCTGACTCTGCAGGGCACTGAAAGATATCTCAGACATTTCAAACCTGCAAAAAGAGACTGTGGAGCCCAGATCACTTAATGTTTGATGACATTCCAGGCTAAGGTGCTTTTAGCAGAACACCGGAGTCTTGGATTTTTTGCCCAAACAGCAAAATGCACTATTTTTAACACCAGTGAAAGTGGAGAAACAATGCATGCTTAAAATTGTTGTTACCAAAGATGATGCTGACACTGACACACTTTTGGTTTTCTCAATCTTGAATAAACCTTTAGACAGCTGTGGTGGAAAATACAGGCAGTTTAATCCCATCCATGCATGTGAATTTCAGATTAATTTTGCTGCTCCACTAATGTTAGGGATGGCAATCTAGTGACTCCATACTAACAGCTGATCTGTCATTTCCTATTTTCAAAAGTTAGCTTAGCTGGAACAAGAGATAGGTAAACCATAAAATAAACTTTACAATGAAAGACACAGGAGTTTAAAAGAGACTCTATTAATATACATCTCATTAACAGTGCTTTCAATTTTCATAACCCTGTACTCTTTGACAACTGAGATATGAAAGGGATGCACTTGCTCACACCTATACTCACATATACACAGGAGGAAATAATTTGTGAGAGTAACTGCAGTGAATGAAAATAAATGCTGAGGGGTGAGAAAAAACACAAATTAATCCTGCAAAGCAGAAGTCTGAGGGGTGTAGATAGCAACCTGCAACATTTAGCAGCACCATATCACAGACAAAAAAGAGTTTCCAAAATCTTTTGGACAGATATTGCACTTATGCATTCACTTACGTGAAAAGTGCAAAGGAATGGGGTTGCCCACTTCAAATGGTTTGGGGGTCACATGTTGCTTGTAACACTTGGTTTTTTGCTGGAATTCCATCTTTGGAATATAAGGTGATACTGCTGGTGGTATCAAGCCTTTTCTCAATGTGTAGAGCTAGAAAGACCAGCATGACTGATACAGAGATGGAAACTCTTCTGGTCAATATGTTTATTTCTTCCTTATAGGGTACTGCTTCACTTCATCCAAGGGTTTGACTAAATAGCAGAGGTGGGTGAATATTTGGCCAAAATATTTTTGAGAGAGTTGGTGGCTGTGCCAATCATGCAGATCATCTCTGGATGAGTGCAGAGCAAGAGATGTGGGAGGCAAGGACTGCTCATGGACCCAGGCTGGAGGATTTCCTCAAAGGGCAAAGCCTCTTCAGGAAAAAAAGTGTGTGCAGTGCTTGCAGCCTGGGCAAGCACAGAAAGTGCTAGACAATAAGCATGGAAGAAGAGGTCCTTCATACAAGGATACAGCAGAAAGGAGTGAGAAGGATTGGTTTTTAAACTTCATTTTGCCATCTATCTTAGCTAACAGAGTACAAGTTATTTCCTATTTAGAGTTTGGGTTGGGTTTTTTCCTAGTTCAGTATTTTACATTCTGATAAAACCTAGATTTGGAGATTAAGTGACTTTTGATAAGCTCCTTAGGCAAAAATATGATATATTCACCTCAGGATGCTGACTTTCATAGACTCCTGTGCAAGCATCCTCTACATGTTGATTAAATATGTCACCAGAGTTTAGCACTTTTCCCTGTTGGCATAGTTATGGCTTTCACTTCTGATCATGACCTAATGCCCAGCGTTGTTCTCAGACAAAGCCTCAACTTGAATTTTTTCTGTTGGTTTCTCACAGCTTCTGATGTCAGTTTTGCTTTGCAAGAAACTGCACTGCAGTGTCTTTCAGGAATACCTCTGCCTTTCTCCCCAACAGCATTCCCATCTTCAGGTAACTTAACTGTGTAACTCACAACTTCAGTAGCCTACCTCTTCCATTCCAGACAGAGAACCAGCTGAGCACAGCTTTTTTGCTATTATCTTGGCATCTGTCCCTGCATGGCAGTTCCAACTCAGTATCTTATCACTGCAGATTTTTATCCTGATGTTTGATGTGCACTCTGTTAAGTAGACATTACAAACAGCTTTTGCCTGGAATCTCAATAGTAATCCATGGTTCACAGGAGAATTTTCATAACATGACTGTTTCGGAAAAAAATTAATTGCTTGGAATTTGATTTGTTTGCAGTTCTCTGAGATAATTGATCAAAAGATGATCTAGTAGTTTTAATGCAGTTTGTCCATTCCTTTTCTGAGGAAGAAATTGAAGTGTGTATTCACTGTTAAGGCAGTAGCCACACATTGCAAATTCTGGTTATTGGACCTATGCATCTACTCTGTGCTGCAGTCTAGGTCTAAATTTCACTTTCTTACTTCATATCTTCATCCAATATATTCCATCTGTTCTTTTAAGCCATCTCATAATCATTGGTATGTCCTCCTGTGTTTGAATGGGTGCACCACTGTGTACAGTTGTCTCACAGTTTCTAGTGGTGCCCTAAAATTATATGGCTGCTAAGTTCAGAAATGCATTCATGTCAGTACTGCCAGGTGAGGGTCGATCCTTTCTCCCAAGCAACAGGGGAAAGGACAAGACAAAATGACCTCAAGCTGCATCAAGGGAGGCTTGGATTGACTATTAGGAAAAAAAATTCACTGAAGGGGTTGCCAGTCATTGGAACAGGCTGCCCAGGGAAGTGGTGGTACCACCATACCTGTAGGTATCTAAAAGACACATGGATGTGGCACTTAAAGATATGGTTTACTGGTGGACTTGGCTAGGTTATAGGTTATATAGGTTATAACTAGGTTATAGTTATAAGTAGGTTGTAGGTTATGTAGGTTATATAGGTTATAGTTGAACTTGGTGCACATTTGCATATACAAATAAATATTTAATTGCATCAGTGTGGGTAAATGGCTCTTTGGCTGTCTCATATCATTAAAGGATTGTCTATTTTGTACTTGATCTATTCTTGAGACTATAGCCACTCCTCTCTTTGAACAGTTGCTATTTAGATTGGCAAAAATTGTTCTGGTGATTTTTTTTTTGATTATCATTGAGGATTTGATTTCTGACAGTAGGTATAAGGACTTTTTACCAAAGTCCAAAGATAGCAGCAGATTTCAAGAAACTTTTGCCCTACGTTTTTTATCTCTGGAGAAAGCCAAGTGCTTCAGAGAAGGGTTTTTCAGACAGTTGAATTGCTGCCAAAATCATTTTCCTCCCACAAGGGCTGTTCAGCAGGTGTGCTCTCACACAAGGAGCAGCGTGCATCCACGTGGTTCACACTCATACCTGTTGTGCTTCAGTCATGTTTTTGAGAACTGTTCTTCCTCTGGGCTTTTTTGAGTGGGTGCAATTACCATGCACCCACTCAAAAATTACATGTTGCTATGCTCATGCACTAATTACAGCATCTGAAGCTGAAGATATGGAGGTTTGGGACAGTACACAGCTTCTCTAAAATTCCTTATCTGTTCTTGCCTGGGACCTAGGAAAGCACCTGGTCTTTTACAGGAAGATTTACGTTTTTGCCACAAAGTTTTACCACCTAATCCATCCCCCTGTTCTTCACCTGATGCTTTAGGAGGTGCCTTTGCTGTGTGGTGAATCTGACAAAATTAACTGGAACTTGGTAATAAGTTTTGCAAGGATAAATAAAGCAGCATGTGTTGAAGAAAATTTGAAAAGTTTGCATCAGCTCTCTGGTGGCTTAATGAAACATCTGGAGATGTGGGATTTGCAGGGCAGTGGGGGAAGATACAGGCACCCAGGTGCTTCAAAGCCAGATTCTCAGTGAGAGAGACGCTTGTCAGACACAATTTTCTTGTCAAAAAATTGATGATTGAAATCTCATGTGGTCAGCAGATTCTCTTTTGCAGATAGTGCAAAGTCTTCTATTTTATCTCATCCCACGGTGATGCTCTAGAGAGGTAACTGAGATATGGGTCAGGAATCACTCTTTGCACAGGTCTGTGTCTCCTCATATTACTTGAAGAAATCTAGCTTAGAGGATTTAGGGAATTAAAAATACTGAGGTGAAATGCCCCTATAACCTCTACATTTCCTTTGCAATAAAGGACCTTTAGAGTAGAAACATGTGCTGTCAGTCTGAAGTTGACAGATACTTTTACCTTCAAATTCTGCTTCCTCATTTTAAATATTATCATCTTAGACATGAGCACACTCCCCTTCAGGAGCGTGTTTGTGTTAGAGAATAGCTCATGATTCATGCACACATGATTAAATCCCTCCACTTCTTGGGGCCTTTGTCTGTACAGGAAAAGTGATGCTTTCTGTGATGCTTCTTACTGAGAGTCTCCTGACAGATCTGTCTGCTCCCTTTGCAAGTGTGCTGGAGCATAAGCATGCACATTCCATCTGCACGAATGGGAGAGGAGAAAAGTGCACTCGACATCTGTTGCAGGCAGTCATGAATATTACAGCAGTCTGGTTTTCCTAGGAATTATGCCTAAAGCAGGACCTATGGCTCAGACATTAAAAAGGGAAAAACTAGCCTAGTACAATTTCTCTAAGTCTCTTATTTCCTATGATTTTCCTTCAAGTTTTTACCACATGTTCCTTGAGAAAAATCAAGGTCAAATTTCCTCATCCTGATTTGTAGTTTTATCTTGTCATAGTTGGACGTCTGGATGATCCCTCACATTTCTGAAATAAATTTGTGTGAATAATTGGCCTGGGTAACAGAGGCAAGAAAATGTGATATGAGGAGGTAATTAATATTTTGAATTTTCAGTAAAAATGTTTTTTGAATGAATTTTCCAAAAAAATGTTTTGTAGTACAATTAAAATATAGCTTTTAATTGAATTAAAAATATAGTTTTCTGTAGGATTTTTTTTTTTTTGTTATGAACAATCAGATTATATTTCTGTTTCAATTACCTTGGGGTAAAAATCTTGAAGTTGATTGCCTAAGCCCAGTTTCACATGACAGAGCAAATTGCATATATGGTGGAGTAATTAGCATGTTCTTTAGTGGATCATTCAAAATCTACTTCTATTTGCTTAAGTATAATGGTATGAAGTATTTCCTAAAATTCCTGACAGCATGATGGATGAACTATCTTTAAACTGAAATAAGTCAGAATGGATAAATAATTTCCTTTCTTTAATAGATCTTCAAGACAGAAAATATGCTTAAAATATTGAAAAAAATTTTTTAAAGTTCACACTTTTTTTTTTTTTTTTAAATCAAGGACAGTTACTTAGATCTGACATCCAAAAATCAGTAATTTGCATTAGTTTATAGCAAAAGGAAAGTGTCAACATTAACATACACAGTCCTTTCCTTTATAGACTCAAAACCAAAAATTAAATATCAGAATCTAATGGCAGCATAAGACAGAATGATACACGTTCTGAAAATCACTATATTGAGGCAAAAAGAAATTTAAAATGGCCTTCATAAGACAATATAAAAGTCACCTTTTTTCAGGATTTGAGTTCCATAAAGAAACATGATAAAATAATATGCAGTAAATTATCACCCATTGGAACATATGCTTGTATTAATAATAGAACTACATTCTTCATTTTAAACTGTTGTTTTCAGTACTAATTATGTGGCTTCCATCGCACCAAATATTTATGAGAAAAAACAAAATGAAGAGAAATTAAAAGATGAAAGTGAAAAATGTTGACAAATATTAAACAGTTTTACTTTTGACATAATTGTAAGCTATTGAGAATGCCAGCAGTGATGTTCCAATTATTGGTACATAGTTATCCAGGGAGAAAGGGTTTTAAGAATTCATAAGAACTCCTTAGCATATCTTATTGGATTTATGCCAACATGAAGGATTTGGTAATGAACTGATAATCCGACTGCTCCCTACCTGCCTGAGGTTTAAAATGTGGGCCTGTCTAAATGTCAGCTGCAATTAAGTGTTAGGAATAAAAGCACCTTAGAAAATGAGATAGTAGTAGGATAGATTTTACTGTCTCTTATTGGCATTTATGGGTCTTCTTATGTTTAATCATTTGCACACTGAACACTTTCTTGCAGGTGTGTCTGGAAACAGGTTTAATGGGAGAAATGGGGTGAAACAAAGACAGGGAGTTTAGAACAGGTAAAACATCCTGATAATGAAATCTGTTAGACAATAGAAGAATCCTGTGCAGGCAGAAAGGGAAACTTCAGTGTCTGGGACATGTCCAATTAAACTTGAAAAACATTAGAAAATATTCTCGTTGGGACAGGAAACAGGTGCAATTAATATTTTTCATGACTAATTTCCATTATTCTCAATATTCATATTTCTCAATTCTAATATTCATTATTCTCTTTTCACAGGCAAGAACTTTGGGGCTTTTTCCTATCATGTCTGTAATGGGTAGTTTTATTGTCTTAAGGAAAATAAAGTTACAACATATATATTGACTTTGAAACTGTAAATGGAAAGTTTAATCATAATTTAATCCAGATATCCCTCATGCTTACCTATTAACTGATGTTATTTAAGGAGTTATCTAATGCTGGTAAATCAGAAATCTCTTTTACCACATTCTTATACAAGAACAATTGTAAGAAAATTTCTAATGCAAAATATTCCTCTATGTATCCATGCTAGCAGTCATGAATGCTCCTTTGTAATTTTTGAGGGAAGAGGATCTGTCTTGGAGTCACTCACAATTTTTCACTTACTGGGCAGAACTAGGCACACTTCAAAGAAGTGGGCACCTGCTAATGTACTCCCAATATTTTAAAAGTAAAAAAGGAATGGCTCAGTAATTGGGAGCAACTATCTTGTTAGTTCCAAGATAAAAGGTTAAAGGATAAAACCATTAATTTGCAATCCTGCAGATTACACCAAAGTTGACCTTACTGGTTCTTAAAAGTCAACCATTAATTAATGTGAAGTAACTAATTTTGTTCCTAGATTGAGTTACAACTGCAATCATCTCTCATTTAGGCTGGACTGATTTTTCATTACCCTTCTTCTGACTCTATGTGCAAATACAAAATTGAATACCGTAGAAACTATTATTATATATACTTATACACACATACACATACTCATATTCATAAAAATACATATCTATATTTTATATACATATATTAAGATAGGCAAGAAACAATAGTTCTAATAAATTGGATAAACACTATTTATATTTTTATGATCCAACTAATTTTCTTTAATGCATTTAATTTTGAATAAAAATTATCAGTTTTCCAAAACTTTTACAAAAATATTTGCACTATTTTCCATTTATTATTTTTTATAATGGAGTTGGATATTTTACCTTAAAGGTTTTTTCTTCTTCACTTCTTTCACCCCAGAAAGTGTAGTTAGTATATATAAGGAAGGACAGAGCTAAAACCTAGAAATGAGAGTAATATGCAAAATTTCAAACTAGTTTTTCTTATTTCCTCTGGTTTTCTAGTGAGAAAACAGAGAAATCATTCTTGTTTCTTTTACAGTGTCTTGCTTTCCAGCTTTCTGTTTCTTTATTTGATGAAAAAAATTGCTTTCAAAAAGTAAAAAGAAAGTTATTTTCTCCATTAATAAAGAAAATACTAGTTTATAAGCAATTTTTAATAAAAAAATCTTAATAGATTAGGAGATAAAAATTCAACCTTTTTTTTTCCACTATTTAACTCATTAGAAAATTATATTTTGAATATTATCCTTTCGCTATTCTGATGATATTATGAAATAAAATTTGAAAATCCAAACCACTTAATGAGCACTCAGCTTTCTGAGTATTCACATGATCTGCAATAGTAAACACACAACTAATAAAATTTTCAGGAAGATTTAATCTCTGCAGTGTACAACAGCAGTGCTTCCCACTTATTCCTGCCAGTGCTTATTCTGTAATCATAGAGTTTATCTGTGACCCTGATTCCAAATTTTTCTTAATTTAAAAAAGCAGCAAGTGATGCACTGGCAGTGTTCAAAACGCCCTTGGTTTTTCATGAGCATTTTATCAGACCCTGAGAGCAGCTTTTCCAGCTGACAGATCTTTTTGTGAGCTTTAACTGGGTCGGCACTCACATTGTGATGCATGTCTGGATCTGAACTCGGTGCCCCTGCCCTGTCTCTGCTTGCTGTAAAGATTCACATTTCCAGAAATGCCTCTTTTCTCAAAGACCTGCCCAGAGTGAACTGCAATCTGAACTCACAATACACTGCCTCATCAGCACCATCCCTTCAGCATACTGCATGAGCTGATTAAAAAAGAGGATGATGAGTTTAGGTGAGAGCAACTATCAGAAAACTGTTGATTTCTTTTCTTTTTTCTTTTCTTTTTCTTTTCTTTT
>WBNO01025063.1:0-30843 GCA_013400575.1 Peucedramus taeniatus
TCTTGCAATTCAGGAGAAAAAAAATCTCCCTCTGGCCTTCTTCACTGCTTCCCTTCCCACTGTCCCCAGCTCAAAATTAGAGAAATAGATAAATAATCTGCTGAGCTGCCTCTTGCAGCATGATGCCCTTGACAACAATCCCAGCTGACAGGTTCAGTGCTGAGCTGCACCAAGTGCTTCCTGCCAGCATGGGTGGTCTGAGCAGTGGATCTGACAGCTGAGAGCTGGGACGTGGACCCCGGGCAGCAACCGGGGCCGGGGAGGTGCAGCTTGGCTTTCATCTGCTGCACATTTGTCTGCAAATCCCACAGGCAGGGCATGGCTTGGCAGACTGTGAGGTTTCTCCACGAGGGAAGCTCATTCTCCTGTTGTAAACAGATGTTTAGATCAATAATGCATCCGTTCATTTTCCCTGAATCACCCCTGAGTGGCCGCGGGCTGAGGAGCTCGCTGCGGTTTATGAACCTGGCACAAGGGACTGATCTAAATGACAGGCTTAGTGTCCAGTGATTAATAACATCAGTAGCTTAAACCTTGATACTACAAGTCAGAGCCATGGAATAGAAACATAGAATATCACAAGCTGGAAGGGAACCATCAAAGGGAACCATCGAATATCCCAAGTTGGAAGGGAACCATCAAAGTCCAACTCCTGGCCCTGCACAGGACAACCCAAAAATCCCACAATGTTCCTGAGAGCATTGTCCAACTCTGGCAGGCTTGGGGCTGGGACCACTTCCCTGGAACAGGAACTCCCAAACCTTAACAGACTATGGTGGTACTTCTGCATTTCTTTTTTTTTTTAAAAAAAAAACACATTAACCTACTCATTTCAGTGGCCATGATTTGACTTATCTTGGCAATTTCTAGAAGTTGCTCCTAAAATGAAAAAAATCCAAGCAGTTTCCCAAGGGACAGTATAACAAATGGCTAAACATGGGAGCTTCAGGAGGTACTCTGAAATACAGGAAAGGAAAACCCTGCTGTAGCTTTTCTTCATTGAAGGACAGACTACTGAACTGCTTCTTTTCTGAGTAGATAGCCTTAAATGAACCCTTAAAACAAATCTGGCATTTTGGAGATTATGTTCAAACTCACAGCACTGGAGCATCACTTTTGACACAGCAGAATCAAGGCTGCTGACAGCAAACCCAAGCAATGCTGACAAACATCACACCAGTATATATTTGTTACTGGTAACTAAAGGTCCTTGTCCTCAGACCTAGCTAGCCAAGAAATTTGGGTTGTTAAAAACAATATTTCGGAGTTCTTCCTGAGCCTAAAAATACAAAAAAAAAAAAAAAAAACAGGAAAAAATGTCTATGTTTTTTTCACCATTTTTTAGTTTCAAAAATTGCTAAGAGGCTTGCTTCAAGTTTACATGAAGAAAAATAATCTCAGGATGAAGTAATTAGTGGAAAAAATCAGTCTTAAAGGATAATTTTTCTACAAAGTATCATCATGTGCAGAAGGGGATAAGGTAATAGAAGCATCAACACAGACAAGATCCTAAGGTGAGTTGGAACAATTGAGAGGGAGATAATGGGAGGTGAGGGATTCTTGATGGCACTAGAGAGGGCAAGGCTGGGATCTTAAACACATTCATAAGACATCCCCAAATATGCCAGCATGTGAAATACCTCGTATACACTTAGACATTTATAGATTTACATAAATCTACCATTCCAGAAATGTTCATGTATTCATTTTCAATTAGATTAAAAATTATATCTACAAACCAAGATTGTTTCTGTATAGAGAAATAAATCATATACAGTATTTAATTCTTTTGCCATAAAATGCATTCCCCTTTAGATATTTTGAGAATAGTGACTTGTTAAAACAGGAGTTGCCGCACTCAATATTTAACAGGTCTGGTTTTAGACACCATGTCCCTTGTGCTTCTCCCTGAATCCTTGTGTGTCCTAAAGCTTGGGTTTGCCTGGATTATTTCTCTCCTTTCTACTCCCCCACACATAGCATTCCTGCTCTCTCCTTCCTTGCCTCTCCAGGGTCTACTGATGGGGCAGGTACAGGGCTGTGCTCTCCAGTAGAAGAAAAACATGGACACACTGCAGTGAATCCACTGGAGAGCCATTAAGATGATTAAGGGACCAAAGGACCTGACAAACAAGGAGAAGCTGAGAGCACTGGTATTGCTGTACTACAGAAAAAGAAGGCTCAGGGGATCTTACCCATGTGGCAGATTGGAGAATACAGAGCCTAAACCTTCTCAAGGGCACCCAGTGAAAGGACAAGAGGCACAGGGCACCAATGGAAATGTAGGGATTGCAACTTAAATATTAAAAAAATCCTTGGTGTAAGGGTGAGCAAATACTGGAAAAGTTGTTGAGTCTCCATTCCATGGAAATATTCAAAACCCAATTGGACAAGTCTCTGAGCAACATCCTCTAGCTCACCCTGCTTTGAGCAGGAGGTTGGATCAGCTGATCTCCAGAGATCCCTCCGAACCATATCTGTTGATTCTGTGACCAAATGGTTTCTGTGCACTTTTCTCAACTGGGAACGCTGGAATCTGACAGCAGAAGTATTAACAGATACTGGGATTCATCACTATGTCTCTGTTGGCACTATGGTAGTCTCATAGTCCTGCTGGCTCACATGGAATTTCTGCAAATTACAAGTGCTGGGGTATTTTTCCCCCTTTCTCCTGACCACTTCTGACATGCAGTCCTATGTAAAGCCATGGTTATTGCAGAAAGGGAAAGGAAATTCTGAAGACTTACTCATTTCCATGTACTCTGGGGTCAGCCCAGTGAAAGGTTCCAAGACGTAGTCAAGATCCCATTGCTGAGGGTCCTTGGATTGGTTGGTGTCCATTTCCTTTACCTCAGCTCTTTCATCCTTCAGCTTCCGAAGGAGCTTCTTGAGCTTCCTGAGGAACAAAAGTTCAGATTGAACCAAGTCCATTTTTTTTCCCCCTAAAAGATTTGGCCTGTCTTTGCACAGCAACACAAAATTAATCCTGTGTTACTTTGGTGTGTCACCGGGGAAGTTTACACCATCCTGGGAAGTTCAGATGTTGTTTATTGACAGGTACAAGCTACTGGAGTTGAATCCAGTACTTTATAATAATATTTCTCTCTAGATGTGTATTCCAAGGGGATCTTCCTGAAGGTCCTGAGACCTATATAATATTAGTAATTAGTACTCTCAAGAGCAACACAGTGAGCACCTCTCCTTTAACAAAAAACAAAATGAAATGGTGTCATTCCACATTTCTACTATAGACACACTTTTATCTCACTATAAAAATTGGCAACTTCCAGTATAATAGAATTTTAGTGTAAAAAATTACCAGACACTCATGGGTTGCCCAGAGAAGCTGTGGCTGCCCCATCCCTGGAAGTGTTCAGTGCCAAGGTGGATTGGGCTCTGAGCAACCTGGGATAGGGGAAGGTGTCCCTGCCCATGGCAGGGAGTTGGAACTGGATGAGCTTCAAGGCCTCTTCCAACTCAGGTTGTTTTGTGATTATGGGATACTTCCAAGGAGGGTGCAAGAATGTACTGAAATAGCAATATCAACACTGTCCCACTGAGATGGGGATACAAATTTAATGACACTGACAAATAAACTAGAGTAAAATAAATAATTTCTAAATGAAGAATAAAGTATTCCCAATGTTCCCCTACCCCCAGTGATATTTTAAATACACATGCATCAGCAACTTCATGCTATTTTACACACTGAGAAATTCCCATGGAAAACCACCATAGAATGAGGTATTTCTTCAAAATCAAGGCAGCAAAATACAGTTGAATTAGCATAAAATAGGCAGATTTATACTTATTGCATATCTTTCTTTTGCAGATGATATTTATCTTCCACAGAAACATATGGCACTATTTTACAGTTCTCCACATATGTGCCATGAGTGGAAATCCAGACTAATTCCAATGATGTTTTGCCAGTAGTGTAAGCAGGGCTCTCCCACAAACTCTTCCCCCACAGCTTGTGATAAACCCTTTGAACTGTAGGTGTGTGGCCTGGGTACAGGAATATTTGGGGGAAGGGGTTTTCCTTTGGACCTCCAGGGAAGCAGAACCACTTTCCCGGACCCTGACTTCAGTAGCAGGGCAAGGCTGTGGAACAAAGTTGGCAAACACAATAAAGGCTTTGCTGTGTGGGTTTATTGCTTCATTCCCAAATTTACACTGAGCCATGGGATCACTGTGTTCCCACAGTGACTGAGGAATTTCTGCACCTACCAGTGTTTACAGGACCCATTCCATTTCATCACCAGTATGGAGGAATTTGGGATTGGAAGACACTCTTTAAACAGGTCTAGATTGCATCAAGCCCTCTCAGATCCTGGATCATAAAGTTTCAAAAATTGACAGGACAACTCCTGCTTTTGTTTGAGGTGGAAGGAAGATGTAGCTCTCAAGTCTGATGGTAGCATCATCAGTACTTTGGCATTACTGGTACCCAGGACACTCAGATTACTCAGTTTTAATGAAAGGGTGGGGGTAAATTTAAAATGCTTCACAAGACAGAATTAGATGAATCTTTACAAAGACATTTACCTCCTACATCATGTTTGCTGAGCCATTTCAAGACACTAAAATTCCCTTTCTCCCCCTCTGCCTTTATGGCAGCCAAGGGAACTCGCCTGTGGCAGAGGTGATGTAGCATTCATAAGGTAGGAAGCTGGGGCAGGATTTAAAACAATCAAAGAATTCCCAGGATGCTCTTCCAACATATCCCAAGTAATTTCTTAATGTGAGGGACTCTCAGAGGATGGTGAACACTAAGTTGAAGACAGTGCTGATTTCTTTTCCTATGAAATGTTATGAGCTAAAAATGTCCCTCACATGTCCATGGGCAGACAAGTGTGAAGATCATCTCATTGTCACAGCACAGCAGCAGCTGAGATAAAATTTGGGTGTGTTTAGATGTGAAATCTCTCCACATGTGACCTAATCCTTCAGCTACAGCACCACAGAATCCAGTTCTGGAGTTTAATGCATACACACACCCCCCACGAGAATCCAGTAACTAAAACAGTTGTTGTTGTTTTTAATGTTTATTTGGGAATACACCAAATCCAGGGCTCAGTTGCTCAGAATAATTTTTAATTTTTCATCTGGTTATCTCTAAGCCAGGCATGATGAACAGCACCTTTAACCATTTGGAGTTCAGCTTTGAAGAGTGCCTGTATGCTTCTTTTTATGGTGGTTTTTTTTGGTGGTTTTTTGGTGTTTTTTTGTTGTTGCTGTTTTTTGTGGTTTTGGTTTTGTGAGTTTTTTTGGGGGGGTTGTTTGTTTGGTTTGTTTGGTTGGGTTTTTTTTGGGTGTTTTTTTTTGTTTTGTTTTTTTTTTTTGAAAGTACAACTGACTGAAAGCAAGCCAAATGAATTATTTCCAATTTTCCACCAAAAAAAAAAAAAGTACCTTTGTGTCATATCCAAGCATGTGAAGTTTGAGACCAAGCAGAAATGTGTCAGAAAGTTAAAGGAACAGAGAAGAGGGATTTGCAGGGTGTTATTCTCCAGCTACACAGCAATAGGGCAATGAAAATGAGTTTTGCAGAACCCTTTATCTGTACTTATGACTGTGATGCTAAAACTGAGTATGCTTTTTAAATGCCTTTGTTTGAAGCCTGTTTCTTAATTACCCAGATCAACATTTTTAAAGAAGATTGACAGAAAAAGAGTTCTTTCAGCTTCTGATTTGTTCCTGCCAGGCAGCCCCCACAGGGAGGAAGAGGTAGGTTTGCCCATTCAGGGTGAGTGTCCCATTTGCACTGAAGAGGCTCATGCAGCAAAGTTTCCTGACTCCACACAGATCTGGGCAAAAAAGGAAAACTGCTGAGCTGTAGAATAACCATTATTTCTGGTCCTTTTGCCAGGGAATGTCAAAAAGCAAGGTGCATCCTTAAGGAGACTGAACAGCATGGGAGGAGAATGAATGCAGGATGAGAGGGAAAGAAAAATAACAGGTTTTTGTCAGGCTGTGTCTAGAGCAGTTAAAAATGACACTGCAGCTTCTCACAGGGGATTGACACCAAATTATTGTGTTAGGTAAGAGGTGGGAACATGGCTGAATTATGCTGATTGTAATTCCCAGTATAACCAATAAGCACTGCATTATGCACATTAACAAGCATCTGAAGTGAGCATAAAATCACTACAGCCCCACCTGTCAATAACCCTTGAGATTTTGAGAAAAAATATGATGAAAAGAGAGAAATCAAGCTCCAAGTGATCCTGGCTGGGCTGTAAGCACATGGTGATTAGATGAAGGCTCCTTTTCAAAAATCAGAGAGATGATTCAACAGTTTCTCTATTGATATAGTAAGAAGGAGCAGCTGGATTTGAGGGATATAGGGGAAAGAATGATGATGACTTGGGAAAAACAAGAAATCTGTGGAGTGAGACAGAGTGGCATAGATAGAGGCTGAAGAGATGGGGCATCTGGAGGGCAGGTTGAAAGAGAACAGATGCAGGAAAATGACTTTGTTGGCACTAGTGTTTGGAACTTCAGTGGCTGTACAATTGGGATTGCTCAGCCTGGAAAAAGAGGCCTCCAAGGGGACTTAACTGAGCCTTTCAATGCCTGAAGGGAACCCACAGGAAAGATGAAGAGAGACTATTGACAAGGGATGGAATGCAGGAAAAGGGGAAATGGCTTCACACCAACAGAGAGGAGGTTTAGATGGGATATTGGGAAGAAATTCCTTTCTGTGAGGATGGTGAGGCCCTGGCACAGGGTGCCCAGAGCAGCTGTGGCTGCCCCATCCCTGGCAGTGTCCAAGCCCAGGCTGGATGGGGCTCTGAGCAACCTGGGCTAGTGGAAGGTGTCCCTGCCCATGGCAGAAGCTTGGAACTGGGAGGTCTTTAAGGTTCCTTCCAGACCAAAACATTCTATCATTCCATGATTCTATGAATACTTGCTACAACAGAGATGCATGTGGAGGTTTTACATGAAAAGACAGAAAGCCCCCAGAATCCAGCTGCCAGGAAAAAAGGATTATTTATAACAGGTGGGTTTTTTAAGGCTCTCCTTCCAGTTGTACTTTTTGATCTGTAGGATAATGGAAAAAGGTGCAGGGAAACAGCTAAAAGAAAAGATTCTTAGGTTGAGTAGCTGGAGCACTTGCATATGGAGAAAAGGAAGAGCAGTGACCCAGACTCTTATGTCCTCACCTGTAATTTTCATTCCTGCTTTTGGGAAGGAACCTAAAGATCCAGGCTTTCCTTCAGTCATATTCCTACAGTCTGTTCACATAAAGAATCACCTTCTCACATTCACAGGCATAAGAAGGAGGCAGGGGGAGAACAAAAGTATCTAAATTTCTTGTTCGCCCACAAATTTTTGGTACAGCCATGCTTCCTTGGCACACTCAGATATCCTGGATTCTACAGGAGTTTCAGTTGTATTTGGGGTTTATTGGTTTCTCAATCAGAGGAAAACAACAATTAAAAACAGGAAAAAAGAAGAGGCAAAAATCCTCACGCAAACCTTTAATTAAGAATAATTTAGTAAAGGTGAAAAACAACATAACAGATAACAGCTATGAAGGGGTGCAATTAAATGGATTTTATTAATTCTTGGTATTCTCATCTAGCATATTTTGAAGGAAGTGATGGAAATTGATGCTGAATAAAAGGGCCACAACCATGGCCTCACTAAATTCAATAGTTTTGCTGTTCACTTCAATAGGGCCAGGATTTCACCCTAAGGGTTTAGCACCAAGGTCAAAGACAGAGAGTAATAAAATAACCACATGGAAGTTTTTTTTTTTTTTTTCAATAAGTTCAGAAAAAACCAGAACTGAATAAAAAGGGTCTTAAAAGAACTCTGGGTTAAAGCTTTCAAGCCCTGCAGCCTTTTAGGGTCAATTCCTGTGGCAACAGTAAAAGAATGATGGTATGTGACACATCTGAGTGAACTGTGGCATATTTACATCTGTTAAACTTTTTGAATTCCAGCCCCAGAGAACACACATTTCAATTCAAGAGGGCTTAGTTTTCTATGATTCAGTTCTTGTTGCATTTACCTAGCTGCTTTGCTATTGCTGGATACAGAAATTAAAGAAAGAAATCACACAAGCTTTAGGAGACCAGCAATTACATCTATTGTAGCATGGCAGCAAGTTTCTATAGAAACATTGAAGGGAAAAGCAAGGATGTGTCCCCCATGGCCCCAAAAAATGCAGGGCCACCATCTGGAGTTTCCCTCCTCACCTAATTGTGACCATGGATAAAGAAGAATGAAGACATGGAAAGATGCTTTCCAATTCTTTCCAGTTTGGAATTCTAGGAACATAAAGGATGACTGTTGCTTGCAAACTTACTTTATCATCTACTTAGTATTTTTTGAGGAGAAAAAGAAGAAAATGGGATTTGTGCTTTCTGCAAATCAACTAAAATTCCTTGGGTTTTCTGGTGAATGAAATCAAAAGGTTTCCTGAAAAAAAAAACTTGAAATCCTGAGAGTTCAGTGAGGAAGAAAACGTTTTTGATGAGTGTCATCAGATAACTCAGCAGA
The DNA here is from genome assembly GCA_013400575.1 of Peucedramus taeniatus. Classification (NCBI taxonomy): domain Eukaryota; kingdom Metazoa; phylum Chordata; class Aves; order Passeriformes; family Fringillidae; genus Peucedramus; species Peucedramus taeniatus. The sequence continues at coordinate 8,515 of WBNO01025063.1, forward strand.
GAGTTGCTGTCCCCTGCACATGTTACAGATGTGCAGGTGCCAACACCAGATTCTGAGGACCAAATCACCATTTATTATCATAAATTATTATCACCATTTATTATCCCCTTCTGTCTCTCCACATGGAGAAGGTTGGTGGCAGCATCTGGACTCTGCCCACAGTGAAAATACAGGGAGCCAATGGAAGAATCTGTGCTATTCACCCCAATTCTCAGTCCCACCAAAGAGGCACAAGGCAAGGGTAGGTGAAAAATGCTGGTATCCTTAAGGAACCAGCCCAAACCAGTACAGTGGTCCATGTAGGAAGAGAAGGCTAACTCTGATTTAATTAAGTGCTCAGTGATTCTTCTGGTGCAAACAGGTCCAGGGAGAAAGGCCAACCCTACAGATACACACACGATTTTCTTGGGAATGCAGACAAGGAAAGGAAAAGCCAATATGTTTATTCCAAGATGACAAGATAGCATTGTGACTGAAATGAGGTATTTATCTAGGAAGGCAAGGATGAAAGGATGATTGTTTTTAAACAGTTTTAAAAACTGAGGCCACCACAGTTTGTTAAATGAAGGGTGGGGGAGCAGATCTGAGGAAGAAAAATGGGATGAAATTATCGCATACTTGCACTGAAGGGAGGAAAATTAAAAATAATTGGACATGACTTTCTGTTTGGACTGGATCAGCCCATGCTTTCATGAGTCAAAAATAATAAATACAGTATTTGTAACATCATAAAATTCCCATTAAAAAAGTCCAGTAGCAGTAAGTTTTTGGAAGACGAGAAACAAATTACAGCAGGTTTACACTGAGAAAGCTTTAAGCCTTCAACATGTCAGATATTTTGGGAATGATTTACCACCCTTTTCTCAAAATAAAATGTAAACTCAATGAGATGCAGACAGAAAACAGGCCTCCCTATTGAACTTTGACACAAGAATAATGAAACCATCCATAATCTACATCTGATTTGTTTGGGAATTTTTTTCTCTCTATTTAAATTCCTTGCAAGAAAAAGAAAAAAAAAACTGGTTCTTGCTGAGAAAAGAGAGGAAAAGGGCTCATTTGAAATATATTCCATGTCTTTTAAGAATCACTCCTCTTCATTTCCAGTTACCATCATCACAGCCTTATGGATGTGACCTAAAAGCTGCTGTTGGAAGATTCTGCCTCATTTCAGTGGAGCTGAGATGTCTAAACCAGACTCTTCATCGCCAACATTTCGCAGGCCACTGCCACCATGAAGCAAACCTCCCAAGAGGCAGGAGCAGAACTTTCTCAGTGGATTCCCAGTGCCTGAAGATCTCCTTGGCACTGGTGAGAGACAGGGACAGTTTTCCTGCTGTATTTGGAGCAGGGGACTGAGCACTGAAGCAGCCCATGGCAGAGAGGCACTGAGCTGTCAGTGTCTCTGCTTGCTCCTGCATCATCACAGAATGACATAAAGGCACCTTGGAAATGTGTGGATTTCATCCCTAAACCCGTAAAATAGTCATAGATCAAGTAATAGATTTTAACATCTTTTATGGGCTATTGCTTTCCCCCACGCTATGTCTCCTCCACTTTGTGCTAATTTGTATTCAATGCTGCTGTCCTGAAAGCTTCTCTGAAACTTCCCAGGAGATCTATTATACATTGCCTGTTTTTCCTGGTTTCTAAAATTAATTTAAATCAATTATTTCATATATTCCATCATTTTCTTTAAGCCATTTAGTGAAGATATAGCCAATTATTCAACATGAAATACAACCAGATCATTTCACCACAACCAAAAATGTGATTTATCATCACATTCAATTAGAAACCACTGAAGGCAGTGGCAAAAGTCCCCTTTAGCTGAATAAGGATCAGGGCTTTGATTTACTGTGCCATAGGAATAACACATAATGGAAAAAGCCAGGATACGTACGGGATTCCAATTTCAAAGAGATTGTTCTGAATCAGTTGCTTTCCAAGCATGATGATGCTCAGCTGAATGCAGAGTTCCATCAGACACCCTCCTGGAGCACACTGAAATTAAACAAAACCAGAGAGTGTGAAGGCATTAAGAGAATTAATTAAAAAATATCCACTTGGGAGAGCTCCCAGTGTCTCCATGTGCCCACTGTCCCTGCCACCAATTTTTGTGGGATCATGGAGCTCATAGATTACTGCAAATTTGTGTTTGACAGGGTATTTCATCTCCATTCATAAAACTGAATTATGGAAAATATGCAGAGCTCTTAAACAACTCACCATGCCCTGAGGCTCCTCTACTTCCTTTAAAAATATTTACTATATAATCAATGTAATAAACATAATGCAGGATCACCAATACTCTTCCAACCTGATATCTCCCGGGGGGGAAAGGAAACCTTCAATCTTGCAAAGACTTTTATGTCAGCTTTATTGTCAAATCTTGAGTGCATCTCTCAGCTTTCAAGGGAATACCCACAGCAATCCTCTTCATGAGGGGATTTAAAAAAAAAAAAAGTTTATAGGTTTAGCACAAAATGGCTCCAGGTTTTTAAGCTATTAAAATTGCCAAGCTTCCAGCGATCTGCAGAATGGGAAGCCAGATTCACGCTTCCCAAGAGCCTCAACCAAATCATGGAATGTTTGTGCCTTAGTGCCCAATTGTAAAGCACAGAAATGGTGAAGCTTCACCTAAGAAAGACCATGAAATAGTCAAAACTGCAAAAAGAAAGAATATAAAGTTGCCTTAGATAGAAGGCCCTGGGTTTTGCCGACTTAAGTTGAAGATTTAACCTCTTGTTTTAACATGTGTTTTCTATTTTTCCCCTGTTGTCTGTAGTCCAGTGAACACTGTACACATATTTCTCTATGCAAAGGATTTTATTTATAATTTGAATTTCATATGTTCTTACCTCTTCCATCCTATAACCTTCAAACACATATACATAACGACCAGGACGGCCAACAAACCTGAAAGCAATAATAATATATAAACTAGTAAAAAACAGAAAAATAAGCTAATTTTGAGACCATGATTTAATATAAAAACACAAAAATAAGTTAACTTTGAAATCAAGATTGTTTATTTGTATTAGTCAGAATATTTCTGAAGTAGCTTCTTCAACATGAATTTCAAGGGCTCAGCACTTATTCAGCTTTGATTATTTCAAATAAATAGCCCTCTACAAATGGTTTTCTACTACATCTGGATAAAATAATTTTAATAAAATATTTTTCAGTCCTAAAATAATATAATAAAAAAAAGCCCTCACTTGATCAGAAATAAACCTGGGGACACATATCCTAATTCACATGTGAATAATGCCCTGAATGGAATTATTTACACATCTATACACAATCAAGACTCTTCTGGCTACACCAGGAGAAACAATGATATTGGCTTTATTCAAACCATACAACACAAAAATATGGTTAAAAAAAGAGAGGATTTGATGACTTTTTTTCATTGGTGTCTTACAATATTTGCAACTGCTGGCAAAATGCATCATTAATCCTCAAATGAAAGGTGCTGGATAGGATTAATGAAGAGCAGAGATTAACAAACTTTACAGCCCCCAAAAGAAAGACCAGAATGGTAGGAAACAAAATCCAGAGGATGTTTAAAACATTTTTTTTGCCAAAGTTTTAGCAAAGAATCATTTTAAGCTTCCCATTCAAAAGCGTGTGGATGACTGAGTCCCAAAAGACAAGGATTCTGAACCCATAGGAAGTCACACTTATTTAGCAGGACAGCTGAATTAGCTTTTTGGCCAATCACTTCATTTGCCAGTTGACTTCAACTATTTCTTAATTTGATACAGGAGAATAAGGCAAAATAATGTGAAAGTAATAGAAAAAAGAGTTCTGTAATTTTAAGTTAAACAGGAAGACCTTTCTTTGCTGAATGATGCTTCAAGGAAAATTTGCTAAACTGTGGAAAGTTAAGGCCTGTAAGCACCACCATTCATTATAAAAACAACACTTTTTTTAAAAAGCAAAATGAATTATTAACTTTAGATCACCCTGTCAAAGATATTTTTTCAGAGCTGACAAAGATGACCAGTCCTAAGTCTTTGTGCCCATTTTTAAACACAGTTCCACTAATAAAGACACATTTATAAAATGCATATACAGAAATAGATATATATGTAAAGGATATTTATCCTACCTTCCTTTAAAAAAGGCAACATAAAAAATTGATGCATAAGAATTCACAAACTTCAATAGGAATGCCTTCAAAATCAGTCTTTCCTCAAAAGTTTTCTCTGTTTTTGGTATTTCTGGGGGAAAAAAAAAGCAAACCAGAGAACTGAATCAGTAAGTATATAAAAATCCCTGAATCCCCAAACACGCACAAAAGACACCAAACTTCAAACTTTGGGCTTATATTAATTTTTTTTTTTTTTTTGTACCTCTAATTTGTACCAAAGCCACTAGGTCTGTTACTGAGTCCTGATTTCCAGAGATATTCAATTCCACAAAGCAAAAGCAGTATAATTTCCTTTGCTGTATATATGGATATTACCATACATGAGTATATCTGTTAGACAGTTACACTACTAAAATAGCAACAGATTCTCATTTGAGGAAAATTCATATTCTCAGTTGAGGAATGCTGAAAGCAAGTACAAAGACTTTCAACCAGAAAAAAACACCTTAAAAGCACCCTTAACTTGTAGTCCACAAGCCTTCTTTTCTGTGGTGAGATTGTTGATATGTTTGATGCTACATACAAGACTAAATACATTTTTGAATAAGGTATTAAGTGAATTAAATGCAAAATAAAGGCACATTTTTGCTAGCAATTCTCTATATGCGTTCTGCATTTCAAGATTTCTTGGCTTAAATATTTTCAGTATTCATTCCTCTGATTTATTTTCAATTTCTGTGGAAATTTTCTGGTAGCAGAAAACACAGGTATAAGACAGAGGCTTTTCAAACTGATGGTAGGATCCTTTTTTAAGGATTTTATATGGGTGAAACCTTTGTGTTTCTCTGCTCATCCTGAGCTGTATTTAATGTGAGAGAAGATCATTTTATGACTAAATGTATCATTCTTGGCTGAACTTCTGTGGCACAAAAAAAAGTGTGTAATAATAAGGAGATCCAGTGATCTGGATCTCCTTATTATTCCACACTCCTGGCTTAAGGACTTAATAAAAAATACTGCTATACTTGTACAGTTTTGTTTTGGGCACAGTTTGAGTGTTCTGTTTGCTTTGCTGTTGTTTTGGGGTATTTTTACTTAAAAAAGCTCCATGATTATTTTAGCACTAAAGGAACAGAAAAGCCTAATGAGCCCTCACTGTCTGACTTTCTTTGTGATACTTTCAACCAAACTTTCATAAAAGATCAATGCACAACCCGATAAGCCCTAAGGCATAACCCACCTATAAGTATAAAAAAGCTTAAGTAAACCTTCAAACAATTTGTAGGTGATCCCATACACTGAATAGATCTGCAAGAGAAAAGCTCAGGGCAGCAGGAATAACAACAGCAGTGCAACTTTTCATTTGAGAGAGAAAAATCCTAAACCCTGCCTTACGGAGAACTCCCCCATGGATGAGCTCAGCCTCTGGATGAACATTTGCACACCATATATGGTCCCAGAGGCTCCCTCAGACATCCTATACCATAGCTGTAGAGGCATGTGTAGAATTTGTCCTCCAGCTCGTCGGGTGTGCTGCATGAGAAATGCATTCAGCCAGAATAGGTGCATTAGCAAGAGAGAAAACTCCCTCATCCCCAAAAAATGAAACACTCAGTGATGGGTTGTTATGTCAAAGTTAGGCAGCTGGAACTTTGCAGGTGGAGAATGAGTTGAGCTAAGGGTGGAATGGGCCTTAGCTCTCTGAAGGAGCTGCTGCCTTTGCAAGGGACAAACACGAGTAGTTTTGATTTTGTCCCGTTTTGCTTGTTCTTCCTTGCCTCAAGGAAGGGTTGAGGTTGGTCAGGCCCTGGCACAGGTTTCCCAGAGCAGCTGTGGCTGCCCCATCCCTGGCAGTGTCCATGGCCAGGTTGGATGGGGCTCTGAGCAACCTGGGCTAGTGGAAGGTGTCCCTGCCCATGGCAGGGGCTTGGAACGAGGTGAGTTTTAGGGTCCCTTCCAACCCAACCCATTCTGTGATTCTGAGTTACAAGTGAGCTGTAAATCTTGTCTGGCACCACCTGATTACTGAGTGATCTATTTTTCCTGGGAATAGCAGGATACCATCTGCACTTTGGCTGATCTCATCTGTGATAAAGGGGCATCAATGCCCTACTCTGCTGGGCCCACAGGAGTCCTGCTCCACCCTGTACAAGGTCTCTATACTGATAACAATAAAACTTCTACTCTTTTTCCTCCTGATTAAGGAGTAATTGAGGCATATTCATTACTGTGATCCCCTGATTAACACAATTGCTACTAGTGCTATTCTTGTGCTTACAGATGTAATTTTTCACCTGAACAGGGATTCAAGTGTACTTGGGGCTGGAATAGAAACTTATGCTGTCAAGAGCTACGCCTTCTGGCCAACAAGTGTGTTCTTCAATTTGTGGATTAAGTGCAGTGTGAAATGAGAATTGAGTATGTTTTTCTCCTCTCAGCAAAATGAGAGTTCACAAGTTAAGCAACATTTATCAGCATGCATGAATTGTAATTTTTTGAAACTTTTTGATTACATTTGGCATCTGAGCCTAGCGCAGGAGAAAGCTGCCTGAGTGAACTTTCTAACTCATGTAATTTGTAGCACTAGAGATTATTCTGACTGGATCCTTCTGAAACAAAACATCTGATGGTTGATGAGGAATGCTGCCCTAATAAAGATAGGATTAGAATTAGATGCAAAGTGACAGGGGGAAAGTAATCAGCAAGTAAAAAATTGTTGTTTTTTTCACAGTTCGGCCTGGTGCACATTTCAGAGAGAGATTTTCCTCCTGTACTTCCCAAAGAGAGGTCATGGCAGTGCCTAGCACTTCCCAGCTCCTGGAGAAGTCTCATCTTCATCTTTTCCTTCTCTTTCCACACAGCTGTGTCATTCCTCAACATTTGTGCCCTTTCTTACCTGGGCAGGTGCAGTTAACAGAATTGATCAGGTCACACACACTTAGCAGCCTGTCACTTATGTGAAAGCTGAAAATCTGGGTACAATTTTGGCCTGAACAGTGAGCCTAAGCTCATTTATGCCACTAGAACAGAATCCATTTGTGTAACCCTGTTACAATCTGCCCAAAGCCTGGTTCAAAGCAGAAATAAACAAACAAATGAACCCACTAAAGTGGCAACTTGTGAAAATGAATTGCTTTGTCTTCGTTTCTTTCGAATACTTTAGGAATTCAATCTAAACTAACAGGACCATACTTCCACAACTCAGGCTTGGACCTCTAACAACTGCAAAACTGTAGTTTGTAATGCACTTCCAAAAATAGGATTGAAAGACGTTGTCATTTGTGAATTTAAAAGTGTTTTGAGAAATTGAGAAGAAACAGGCCTCTTAAGAGTAATCTCATGTGAAGGCACTCTCAGTCAACATCCTTGGTCTAATTTATACAATAAAACAAAGTCCCAGCCTAAACCCCTATTTAGTAAACATCTTTAGCCTAATGTATATAACAAATCAATAATTTAGGCCTAAACCTCTATGGGAGTCAAAGGAATGACTTTCCTTCAAAAGAAATAAATAGCCAGGCTTCCAACAATATTTTGATATTTAAAATAAATTTTGAAAGTCCAACCACAAACGGCAGTACAAATTCTTAAAAAAAAGTCCAGCCCAGACATGCCCCTAAAATGGAACAAAAAAAAAAATCGTTTGAGCAGTAAGGAAATGGTTAAAACCTTCTTCAGGGAAACCATATCAGTGTAACTTTGCCAGTGCCATCAATATTTTTTAAACAACCCACTGACTTTCTGCAGCTCTTAGCTTAAAGAGACACCTTCACAGGCCTGAATGTTTTCACTGGCCCTGTGCAGGAGAAAATACTCCTCCTGGACCCTTCTTCCCCCCCTGGGCTCAACACATGGATTAATAAGGAATGTGGAGAGGCAGTTTTACCAATTTCTGTCAGCCATTTGGCCACAGCTCCATAAATTTCATCAAGGATGAGGACCACCACGAGGTTAATGATGACAGCAGTGGCCGTCACGGTCACTCGAACGTTGGACCTGGTTGTCTCGTTCGTGCTGAAGGACAAGGCCGCCGCGGTCGTGATTCGGTACACGATGACACCAAACACTGCTGAAAACGCCAGCATGATCTGCAAACAAATGAACACATGGAGCAGTTCAGCCTGGAAACAGAAGCTTTGCCTTGGAGGTTGGGTGTGTTCCATGAATTGGCATCACGGGGTTGTTCCTTAGTGCGAGGTGACAACATATAGGTGATCAAATTAAAAGGCAAGAATTCAAAGCTCTCCAGCAAACAGGGACATAAATAAGAAATAAGGAAATGGATGCACGACTCCAAACTGGCACAACAATTCAACTGACACAAGATACTCAGAGGGCTGGATGCTCAGATGCTTCACAGCATCTCTCCTGTAAAGACAGCCTGAGAGAGTTGGCATTGTCTAGCCTGGAAAAGAGAAAGCTCCAGGGAGATCTTATGCCACCTTTCAGTATCTAAAGGAGGCTTAAAAAAAAGAGGGAAAGTGACTTTTTACATGGGCAGGTAGTGGTAGGAAAAGGGACTGAAAGAGGACATTTTTTGTTAGATATTAGGAAGAAATTCTTCCCTGTGAGGGTGCTGAGGCCCTGGCACAGGTTTCCCAGAGAAGCTGTGGCTGTCCCATCCCTGGAAGTGCCCAAGGCCAGGCTGGATGGGGCCCTGAGTGTCCTGATCCAGTGAGTGACATCCCTGCCCCTGGAAGGGATTTAGAATTAAATAACCTTAAAGGTCCCTTTCAACCCAAACCAATCTGTGATTCTTTTATTCTGATTCCATGGATTCCTGCAGAGGGGCATGTTCATTCTTATTAAAGCTACACACATCATTCATGCAGTGAAATTTGGGCATTTTGGGTTCAAAAGCAGGAATTAAGCAAGGTCTTTTATCTGGTAATAGATTCAGATGGCTTGGACTGAAGGGCCTATATTTATGTGCAATCAGGTAAATGGGCTTTACTGGCTCAAACAGCTTCACCTGTGCACAGCAGAAATGCCAACTTATAAATTGAAAAATAAAAAGTTTCCCTTGTTATTATTCCTTTAAGGCCGACCTAAGCAGGGTTATTAGGGCTTCACTTTACATTTGTGTCCCAGAAATCACTTGGCATCCCTGGCATCCTTCGTGGGCTGGCTTTCACCCATGAGATAAGGAAAGTTGGCCCTGCTACTTAAGGTCAAGTTCCCACAAGAAGAATTTGAATTTCACAGGGTTTTGGTATTCTGTTAAAAAAAAATATAAACCAATCCACAATGAAAAAGAAATCATTAAAACAAAAATAAAAAATAGCAAATTTTCATCAGCACAGCACAAAAGGGGAAGAAAGTACATTTTTTCCCTTTCATTTTTGTCTTTAGCAAGAATTCCAGTGTACATTCATCATTTTAGGTAAAACATCTTGAGATCCTCAGATGAAGGAGACTTCCTCAATGTGAAAGATTAGACTACTGCAATTATTAAAATGGGCCTAGGGGCCCAGATGCAAAACATGATTTTAAGAAAATGTAACAGTTCATTTTAATGATCCAGCAATAGTTTATTGAATTCTTGTATGTGGAGAAAGGTTGTTGCATGAAAAGGAACTATTGCAAAAGAACCACAACAAGAATCAGAGTTAAATTAGTAAAGGTTGAAGGTGAAAACTGGGCACATTTTGCTTCTATGGAGAACTAGTAAACATACTAAGAATTAATTTTTTGGAGAAACTCCTGGAGATTTCAGATGAAATTGTCAAATATGTTTTGTCGGGAAATAATAATAGTTAGACCTAGTAAAACATCTAATTTTACTTTTAAAATAACTGTTTCATTAATTTTAAATGAAATGTAGGCAAATGATAAAAGCCTGAACCTGAAACAGTTTAAATGAAAACTTTTCAAATGACATAAAATATTATTTCCTTTAGTTTTGTAGTTTTCATTGTGTCAAGGAAACATTTCTAGGTTTTATAGCTATTTTTCTTTTGACTTACCTACCAAATGAACACACAAAAAAATCCCATGCATGCTGAACTACCTTACTGTGACAGAAGGGGTGCAGGAACACAAGGACCATAACTTTTTCCTTGCTTCTCCATTACAATCACTAGAGAGTAAAATCCCCAACAAAGAAAGAAAACAAAGCAGCACCACCTGGTATGAATTTACTTCACCTTCCACCTCTACAGACACCTTAAGCTCCTTTCTTTTTCTTAATCTGAGTCAGAGATTCCTCCTTCTTAATAATCTTCCTGATACCCTCTTCCTGTTTCTTTTCCCTGTGGATTTCTTTGCAATTTTTTTCATTATGATGGTGGACAAGGAAAATTAGCAATTGGATGCCTTGTTCTGGAGCTGATGAGATCCCTGGGCCTCCACACACACCTCTCTCCATCACAAATTCCCACTTAGGAATGAAATCTTAACAGTACAGGAACAAGAGTTGTGGACAGTCCTCACTAAATAGAGAAAGAGGAAATTTCAGACCATGAAAGTTCAATAGCAAACTCTTGAAACTGACCAAAGGATTTTAGGGATCCCTTGCCCTGAGGAATGTTACTGGAGGATGAGGGAGTAGCAACCTTTTCAATCCATGCAGTGCCATAGCAAGGTATACAAAGTTCTTGGAAAAAAAAAAGTTTTATTTGTTTAAAGAACAAAAATATTTGCTTTGCAAAAGCACCAGGGCTTCAGAAACTCTCAGTTGCTCAGCTGTTTTTAAACATCTGCTTAGACACAGATGGAAAAACACTCCTTTAGGAGTCTTCATTATCTGTGCATCCAGCAAGAAGAGAAAATTGAGGAGGGCCTGAAGGACTGCACGGTTACTGTGAGCACAGTTCTCACTCCCCAGACAGTCACTGAGGGGGAATGGTTCCTGTATCTTCACAGCATTTCTCTCATTCCTGAAAATACCTTTTCTGCCCAAATTCCTGATCAGGCAGGACACCATTTGTTCAGGTGCCTACTTTGGGGTTTGTTGTCATTGCCAGCATTCCCTCTGGCCATCCTTCCACCCCGTTATGGCAGCTTCTTCCCTGAATAGCTGAACTAGTCTGTCCAGGACTGAACTGCTTAGAAACAGATGTGAAAATTGGCTGCAGAAAAGGTCACCTACTGAGCCTGGTATGAATGAAGACAAACAGGAAAGCAAACTAGATCTGAGAAGGAAGCTATAAAACCCCGTGGGCTAGGCTGCTACCTCCATCCAAGTAGGATAACAATTTAATGTCCAGATAGTTCTCTGGCTCCCCAGTAGGGCTATTCTAGAGTCAAGTATTACACCATGTGAGTGAGAATAGGGTGGAAGAGACCGAACTCTTCTGCCATGACACAAATTGATTTTCTTCCTTCCTCTGACAAAGCCAAACAAAGAAAAGCCCAGGGATGTATTGCTCCATGCCACCCTGCTCTCTTCCAACACTACCAGCATCTTTACCAACTCAGAAATCTCTGCCAGAACATGTGCCCTCTAAATATGGGGGTTATAAATTGTGATGTGTTAATCTTGAGTGTTAATCACACTCAAGAAAAACTTTTAGATGCCCAGCTGAGCCCAGATCTCCTGCTATCATTGATCTCACTCTGCAAAAATAAGACATGTGAACTTCGGTCCTACAATCCCTGCAAAACGCGTAGCTTAAATCAGACTTGGATCTTCTGCCCCCTCTGCAGTCCAGTGAGGCTTTGTGTACAACAAAAGGACTGTGATTAGATGTTAAAGCATCCATACATGTGTGAATTAATCCTTGGAATTGTTTGGTGATGTAACACTGGACAAGAGAAGTGAACACAATGTTTTTTTCAATCTGCATTTTGAACAAAACAAACAGCATGCCTAGCTGGATACAGACAAAGGAAAAGCCAGAAAGAAAGGAAAAGACCACGACACAATTTTTGAAAGAGGATTCATGAAAGTAAAGTACTCAACAGAAGTATGGAAATTCAGGGGGAAAAAAATTAAAAGGAGAGATTTTACACTAAGAAAACCATTACCAGCTTCAAGAGTCACCAGGGAAAGTAGGGGATGTAAAGCTCAAGGAAGGAGGGACAGAAAGCAGCATCACTCTACAGCAAAGTAGAAATCTACATGGAAAACACCAATAGATTTGGAACACCAGACCCTTTTGGTCTGGAAAAGGTAGCATTAAAAATTCAACAACCGCTTCTGCAGCACCAGAAATTGCTATGCACTTTTGTGCAGGTCTGTGTCTGAGTCTTGTACCCCTGCAGACACACATAAATTCAGGATTTTATTATTTATTGTGTACGTAGGCTTTATAGTTAAAATAATTAATCTGTGTGAATAATAATAATAGAGGTCAACAAGACCAATAAGGTTCCTCAGTACAATTCTATTTCACAGACTGACAACAAAACTCCAGTCTGATCTTTCCAATTCCTCTTTAACTAATCTAGCAGGGAAAAGGGAAACATCCCATACAGTAAAGAGCAGATTGCAATATCCATGTAGGATAGCAGAGCGTGCTCTCCCTCATCAAGAGCTGGCTTGAATTTCATGCACGGTTTGCAAGTTGTATCCTGTAGGTACTTACATATAAATAATGCTCAAAATATTGCAAAAATAAAATCACTGTGTCCACTTTGCCAGATGGTGAAATCAGCCTAGTTCCACTAGTCACGAACAGAAGTTGAACTGGAGCTCTGCATTTTACATCTCACAAACTGTGGGTAATAACCCTTTATAAATCTCTCTGAGATGTTACAGTAAGCAGGGAGGGTAATACCTAGGCTATGAGTCAGGAAAGCACTTTAAGCTCATGCTTAGGGGAGATTTAAACATGTGGTGAAAGTCAAGAGCACATGTAAGCACCTTGTCTGCAAAAGAATGACTTGTAAAAGCTAAATCAGGGCTGTGTGCTTAGTCATACTCAGTGTGGCCTGCTCTAAGTCATGACTCATGCCACTTAAGAAGTTCTGTCTAGAAAGGAAATACTGGGTATGGCCTCAGGATGGTAAACTCACTCAAAATGCAGCAAGTACATCCATATATGACACATCTAAAATGTACAGAAAATATTCTGAATATGTGATGCATACATCTCCATAAATATATAAACATATCTATAAGGGTGTAGACATTAACTTCAATGTGAGCATTTGATTTTCAGCAAAAGAAATGAAATTTTCACAGGACATCTGGTGCAGTATATGCAAATTTGAGTAAATTAGTATCTTAGGTATCTTAAAATAATTTAGGCCCCAAGTGAATTTCCCTAGTTGCATGCTGCAATGATGTAAACAGGCCTCTTTCATTGCCATTTTTAGTGGCTATTGGTATGAACAGAAGCTTTCAGTCAGTAATTACTATAACCAGAGGGATAATGGGACCCTTTACCATGTAATTTAGGGTTTTTTAGCCAGGCATTTCTGTTGTTGTTTACAAAGTCCAGCAGCTTCATGATGCGTTTGTTTTGCTGGAAAATTGACTTTTGACTAGGACAATGCTGTCCCCCCTTTAGAGGTTGACCTGCATACCTGATTCTTGTTCCCAAGGGAGGACTGTGTACCATGATCTTACTGTATACTATGATCTATTGTACAGTTCATCCCGGAATGTATTGGATAAATATTTCTCAGCAACTGATTTATTTCACATGGATGTTGCCTGTTCCAAGGCTCAACCTTTCTGAATGCCACTGTGACCAACATATACAATACTCTAAATATCAATGTTATCCCTTCATTGGATAACAGGGATGGAGCAGAAACCCTGGGGGAGAGGCAGAATTTGTGTCATGAACTGCTGGCATTATAGCAAGTCAGCCCTGCCACAAGCAGCCTTTGGAAAAGGAGAATAAAGCTGGAGGCAGGCACTGAGCTCCATGAACCTTCCTAGTATTTCTCCCAAACCGACCTTACCTTCAGATTTTTAGCATATTTGAGAACAGCAATTCAAGGGTTTCCTTCTAGATGCTCATGGCAAAGTTTCTCACACCTAATAAATGAGCAGAAATGCAGATTATGTTACCATAAATAAAATCAGTCCGAAGTTCGCTGCGTATCCAGGCATGCGGTCACTCCATGTCAGCTTCTCCTTTTCATTCTGTAGGCAAAACACACAAACAAAATAACAGACATGACAGAACTGTACAATAGGAAACATTGGAAATAGTAGGATTTGCTGTTGAGAGCCATTCTCAACTCCCCTGCTGTGATTTTGAAGTATGTTATGCAATTTAGAACACTGATATTTTAAAGTAGATTTGAATTCAAGATAAAGGAGGGTTAGAGTAAATAAACCATGTAGAAAATGTCTGCAAAATTCAGAAAATATCCAATGAAACTATGATTTTTCAAAGCATTTATTCAACTCTTCCTAAAGTTCATATCAGGAGAAATCCCTGAGATTGACCTTAATTCACATTTGGGCAAAGCAAGATTCAAGCATTTATTTTGAATTGCTCTTGTAAAACTACAGAAGAACAGTGCTTGAAACCATTATAAGAAAGCTGACTACCATTGAACCCAGATTTTTTTTCTAATGGTCACAAGCACCAAATGTGACCTCTTAGATAATTCTTGCAAAATGCCCCAATCCTTCCCCTGGTACTTTTTCATAGCAGAGGGCAACTACAAAAGCAAGGCCCCTCTGATCCCTGCTGCCTTGTTTTTTTCATGCATAAACAGCATCTCCCTCTTCACTGCATAATTTAAAGCAACTGTGATCAGTGAAATCCAGTATGCTTTTCCCCTCCCCAGACAAACTCAACTCCAGCCCCAGCTGCACGTACATCTAAAGAAGACATTTGAAGATGGATTTATGTGAGAAATATGATTCCCTCCTCTCAAAATAGGTTTCTTAAAATAATAATAAGGTCGCTGCTTTGTTTAAGTTAAACTAAAACTATATAATTAAATTAACTAAGGACACAAAGCCAGCTGCTGTTGGCATTTCTGTGAAACACCACTGCTGCCCTATGGACCAGTACTACCCATACACTGGAGTTAGCCCAGAGTGATTCTGAATTTAAATGAATTTAAATCAGATTAGAACTCAGGTCAAAGGTTTCCTATAAACCATTTCTAAGGCACAATTGCCCTCGGATAAACATAAAAGTCTGGGAGCATTGTGCCTTTGTAAGAAGCTTTCCCAAAGTAGAATTAGGAATGCAGTATATAAGTGCAGAAATGCAGCCATGGATTTTCTAACCGGGATGTGGAATTAGACCTAGGACACAACCCTGCCTACACATCCACTGCCATGGTGGTGGTGCCTCAGACCCTGTGGGAGGGAGCATTACTGAGCAGCTCCCCTTGTGACCTCATCTCCTTCAGGACAGTCCTGGCAGCACTGAGGCACAGCAAACCCAACCAGAGGCACCAATAATTTGGCCCAGGGTACGCAACACAAAAATATTCTTTACAGTTCATACATAGAGTCCAGCACGTAGCTGGAAGGCCACTCACAAAAGCATTCCTGTGAATGCACACATGCATTTCATTGCATATTTTGGCTGTTACCATTCAGCAATTCTACAGGACATAAAGAAGTTCTGAGGGATTATATTCCCAGAAGGCCTGAAGGACACCACATTTTACAGCTTCACTAAGGGCTGTGTGGGGCTGTGGCTGGTGTGCTTTGTACACACACACACACATCTTTGTACTTGTGCTGAACACAGGGCTGATAATACAGAGATGGGTTTGTTATTGCTCAGCAGAGCCTACACTGAACCAAGCCTTTCCTGCTTTTCTGCTGACACACTGCTGAAAGAATTTTAGAGGAGATACAGCCAGGACAGGTGACCCCAGCTGACCAAAGGGACCAAACCAACCTTATGGCATCATGAACAGTGTAAAAAGTGGGGAGAAGAAGGAGGAAGGGAGGGATGCTTGGAGTAACAGTGTCTGTCTTCCTGAGAAACTGCTGCATGTGATGTGGCTCTGCTTTCCTGGGGATGGCTGAACACCTGCCCAACCACAACAAGCAGGGAACTAATTCCTTGCTTTGCTTTGCTTTATAGCAAAGCTGTCTTTATCCCAGCCAGGGATTTTCTCCCTTTTACCCTTCCCATTCTCCCCTTGATCCTGCTGTTGGGGAGTGAGTGGCTGCTGGCTGGGATTACACCAGGATGGTCAGGAGGCCTTCTCAGCTCGCTCTTCCATGCATGTGCTTCCTTGAACCTTATTTTTCCATGAGTTTCCCGTGGTCTGTAGCACTCAGTCAAAGGGAGATCTGAACAACACGAGGAGTTGCTAAGCCAGCATGAGAAGAAAGGCAATGTTGGATGAAGAAACTGAGTTACTTAGCATAGGCTACCAAAAACAAATTTGGAAATTTAACTCAATGTCCCAGATCTCCCAGTCCATCCCAGAAGTTTCATCTCCTCCTAGTCCCTGCCAGAGCTCCTAGTCCATCTCAGTTTTCCCCAGTTCATCCTCTTCCATCCCAGAGCTCCCAGTCTATCCAGGCAGTGGAAAGCTACCTTCTGTTCTTGTGACCAGAGACAGGTTGTCTGGACCCTGGAAATGGGATGAAGCTGAGTCAGGGAAGGTTTAGGGTAGATAACAGGTAAAGGTTCTTCCTCCAGAGAGTACTGAACAGGGAATTCCAATTTCCCCAAGGAATGGTCACAGCCCCAGGGCTGCCAGAGTTCCAGGAGTGTTTGGACAAGTGCCAGTCACAGAGTGGGATTGTTGGGGGATCCTATGCAGGGCCAGGAGCTGGGCTGGATGATTCTCCATCTGGAGCAGCCCAAAATTGTAAGTGTTTATTGACGCAACAAGATGAAATTGATCATCTGAAGAACAATCTCAGTGACAGATATGTTATGCTGAAGAACATTCCTCAAGATGAACTGTGTTGCAGGGGAATATTTACATGCAGACAGAAAACCTTGCAATAGAAATTGTTTTATTTTGTGCTAAAGGCAAACTAAAAGATTTACTTTAAAAATCTTACTTTTGTTTTCCTTCAGTACAATGATGGATTTGCAATTCTAGCTGAGGCAAAAGCCAGTTTTGGTCTGTGTGCAGTGATGTGTTCCTGTTTTAATGCTTACTGGTGTGTGGAATGTGTTCCTTAAACACATAAATCTATTTTCCTATTAAAAATAAAAAAAAATGTAAAAAATATTCAAAAAATAAAGGAAGATAAAATTAAATCCCTTCTATATTTTTCTGGATGGTTTATTTCCATATGATCTACCTAATATGGCAAAGATCCAGGTCTGCATCTTCAGGTGGGTGGGCCTCTGGGCTGTGGAAAGCTGGAAGTACCCTGCACTTGGACAGCATCAGGCAGCTTTTGAAAACAGTTCTATGCTTCTCTGTGAATGAAACCACAGCCACTTTGCTCAGATCACAAGTATTTCAGTTATTAATTGATATTTTCCCTCAAGACAGCACCTCCTCCAAGCAGGTGTTTCTAACCATCAGCAGTGCCAGCTCAACCTGCACTTGGGGAGTACAACCAGAGATTTTCTTTCTTCTCCATCCTGCTTTGTAGCTCCAGGGCTGAAATTCAGGGTTTTCATTGTGGTTGCACCTGGGCAATCCCAATGATTTCACTGGACTTGCACTGAGCTCTAATAATTGACTAGAATTAAGTAAAAGTTGCTCAGAGAAGAAAAAAATCCAGGACTCCTCTCTAAGGTCTTACACTGCTAGCAACCAAAATAAGCTACAAAATTATATTTCTAATCACAAAATTCAGAAATTCATCTCTAAGTATGCCCAGGAAGCTTCAAATAAGTAATTGCCATTTTTATAACTGCACATTTCTTACCAGATTTCTACTTTAATTTCTACTTCAGTACAAAAGCTTTAATTTGTGTAAAAACTGCACTGTCCAAATGAGCATCTAGAAATATAAATTGTGGTATCAAATACGGCTTTTTTGTATTTGTGTGACACCTAAAGCACTGTCTGTGCACTGCAGGCTCAAGACAAGGCATGAAACGAGCTGCTTCTGAATTAAGGGGTCTCTATAGTTTTACTTTGGCCTTGAAATAAGTTTAAGACAAGAAGAAGAGGATCCTTCAGAGCCATTTGGAAACTATGAGCCAGAAAAGGCCTGCAGAAGGGGCAGATTTGAAAAAAAATCAATTCCAGGGTGATGACACAAAAAGAAGCACAATCAAGGACCATCAGCATTTGTGGGATCTTGCAGTGGCCACAGTGGTCATTACAATTAAGAAAATTTGGCCAAGTTCATGGGATTCTTTCAGCCTTTATTTGGGACTCATACTTTTTGCAGACTTGTATTAGCCCTCAGACTTCTCTGAGGAAAGAAAAAACTGCTGCCATGCTGAGCATCTGCAATGCCTGTGTCTATCCTTGTCTGAATCTAGAAGTTCTATTTTCACACTCCCACAGAAGTGAAAGAAAGTGCTTTTGGTTTAAAACCCATTAAAAGAGAACTTCATCTATTCTTCTCACTCAAGCAGCAATGGCATTTTAATAGTAAATGTGGTTGTGTTTTGTGAGCAATGTTCTGTCTCAGGACTGCACATGGAAACCAAATGCCAAGACTCATTTGGAGACAGATGAAGAACTACAAAACCTTTAATTAATTTTTTTTGCTGTCCTTGAAACATGCAGAGTAGCACAGACACACCATTAGCTTTCAGTGGAGCTTAGTGGACACACTCTAAATCTAAATTGTGGAAGCAATGCAGAATAGAGAGCTTTGAGAAGTGTGTGCAAGGCTCAGTACTGGGATCATGGAAATAAATGGATTTTAAGGCTAAGCAATGTTATTTTTAATCACTCAGTCTTAGTCTCCTTTGTATTCACACAACTTCCTTGAGATGATTTTTTCTATAAGAATAATAAATGTGATTTAACTATTTTTTTTAAAAAAACCCTCTAATCACAGCTTGAGCATTTCTGTGATCAACAGTTAGTTACAAGCCTTATTAGGTCATTCCAACTGCTAATTACCTTAGCTGTGGAAAATGTATGGTTTATTTCCAAGCTGAATTTGCCTTGTCCTCCAGCCTTGGCATTTAGCTGCAAATTTGTCAGTTAAGAGCATCTACTGACACTTCTGGGGTTTGGCTGTGGGTTCTTCTGACCTATGATCAGGCCACCTCTTGGCTTTTAGTCTGGCTGAGACCACTCCCTCAGAATGGGAATGATCAGCCAAGCCTGCAGCTCTATTTCTTCTCCTGTAATGGGGTTGGAAGTAAATCTCCCACAGGTTACAGCCCTGACATGGGCAACTGACTTGGCCCTTCACATAACAGGGCTCATGGAAGTATGTGTGAGTAGCCAGGTCTCTGTGCCTCAGGAGACTCCCAGCCCTCCCACACAACCAGAGATACCTCAGGTGGTG
Organism: Peucedramus taeniatus; assembly: GCA_013400575.1. NCBI lineage: Eukaryota > Metazoa > Chordata > Aves > Passeriformes > Fringillidae > Peucedramus > Peucedramus taeniatus. The sequence goes on from WBNO01025063.1 coordinate 27,888, forward strand.
GGTGAGGGTTGTGCTTCCAGCCATGGAGCCTGGCAGGAAAGAGGATACCAGCCTCATCTCTCTCAGTGGAGATGCTGGCAGAATGGAGGAAAGAATCCATGAATCCAAGTGCTATCTACTCCTTATGAGTCTTAACACTACATTCTGAAATTCCTAGTGAAAAATAAAAAGTCCTGGAGGAGCTGTGGCTGTCCCATCCCTGGATGTGTCCAAAGCCAAGTTGGATGGGGCTTGGAGACCCTGGGATAGTGGAAGGTGTCCCTGCCCATGGCAGGGGCTTGGAACTGGGTGGTCTTTAAGGTGCCTTCCAACCCAGTCTGTTCCTGTCAATTCTATGACATTTGCACAGCATTTGACACACACACATATATACACACACATTAAATGTATGTAAATGTATGTCACATGCATGCAACGAGTACCTTGATAAAAACTAACGACTTGCAGTAGATTTGTGGAAATATTTCAAGCTGTTTCCTTCACATAGTAATAACAACAAAGGCTGGACGTCTGCTTTCACTGTCATTTAAATCTGTAAAGCCAGAGTTGGTTAAATTAATATGCTGTAATTTACTCAGGAATAAAAATGGTTCCTGTGCTGCAGTTAAACTTCTTTTGACACTGGTACTCAATGCACTGTGGCATATTGCAATCTTTATTGTGTAAGTGGCATTTAGGTGCTTAGACTTTATATCACTGTTTAATATCAAGTGCTTGATATTTACATATGGTTCAAGTGAAAACTGGCAGCACTTAGTCTTTTACAATGACAGTTTAACATATGGCTTTACAAGTATGAATTATTTATGTCAACTTGCAGCCATTCAGAATATTACCAGGAAAATGCTGTAATTTGCACAAACAATAGGGATACATCTGTAGTCATAAATATTCATTGTTTGTCAATGCTCTTTGTGGATGGTTAATAAATCATAATGAGGCTGATCCTGAGAAGGCAAAGGGCCAGCTGTACAAATACATCTGGTGGGATTTCCAAAACCCCTGACTGACAGTGGTACCCGGGCCTGCCATAGCAGAGAAGGTGGTACTGGAATGTCACAAATTCAGCTCAGGTCATGAAGGGATACCCTGTCACCTGCTCAGCTTTGGTTTTTTAATGTATCTCCTGAAAAGTCCCAAAGAATGTAATAAAATACCACATGTGGCTTTAAAATACTCTTAAATAATTATAGTCAAGCACAAGGAAGGCAGATTTTGAGCCAGACATGTGCCTACTTTACTTTGCATGATTAAATCAATTTAATATGCTTTGATATTGACTGGACATGGAACTATCAGGGAAAACAAAGTGAGTTTCAAAGACTGACTTTAGAAAAGAAATTGATTTCACTGTTCTGGAGTTCACTGGATCTCCAGCCTCCACTTTGTATCCTGAAATCCAGAGCACCAATATTGTAATAGTCAATCTGGTTTCACACTTTGTCATGTAAACTGTGAACATCTAATGGGGAAGTTAATGGAATAATTAATTCAAACCATTTTAAAACAATTTATCAAGCATAACTTTGAAGAAAATATTACCTTTTAGTAATATTTCAGCACCATTTAAATTATGGGCAGTGGTTTAATCTAAGAGTTTGTCTCTGTAAATTTTTTAAGCATAGGACTAACAGCTCTATGTGAGTCCATTGGTTACACAATCAGTTCCCAACTACTTGTGGTATCTCTTCTTAAAATATAAAAATGTGCAAAATTATGTTATCTTTTGTAACTTCAAGTCTATTTGTCACAGGCAGATAACAATTTATCTGAACTTTGTCTTTAAAATCTCTTGTTTAATCTCATTATACACTTTCATATTAGCAATTTGGCCCCAGTGGAAGTAATGCAGTTGACAATTTTGCAATTTGCAAAGCACAAATTACAGTTCTCTGAATTAAATTCAACTGAGCTTATGATTTCAGTTCTGGAAGAGATGCATTTAGTGCTAGACTCTGAGGAAAGATGTCCTTTCCCTGTTCCCTTGAAGCTTTTCTGGCCTAATTCTGTGTCACTGCCCTAGCTGGAAGAATCTGGACTGAACATCTTGCTGCTGTGAAATCATCACAGAACTCCTAGTGAAGCAAAATCACACTCTAAGGCTTTGGCATTGCACACTTAGAACATGATTCTCCATTGTCTTATGCCATGTGAAGCCACTTATCCCCACACAAAGCGTGAGACAAAGATGTGCAACACATTATCAGCTTCCTTCGGTTGCAATTTCAAATTTAGCCTACACAAACTGTGAATGATCACACCAACACCAGAGGAGAGCACAGTGGTGTAAATTTTAGCAACCTTTTTAAGCTGGTAATGAAAAGCTTGAGGAGCAGAGAAAGGATTAAAAGGGGGATGTGGCTATGCAAAATTCTTTCCCTGGCTCCAGAGCATTTATTACCAGCTGTAAAGTATTAATTAAGTTTGTATTCTAACATTTGAATTTGCTATAAAATTTGAAACACAGTTGCAGAACACAATCTACAGAGGCAAACTTTTGCCAGTAACAGAGAGATGACGTGCAGAAAAGAGTCCTGGATAAACAGCAAATGGAAGACTGGAGGGATGGGAAAGGATACAAGAGCAAGGGGCCTCCAGCTCTGTTTTGCTCCAAAAAAGACACATTTTGGAGTTCTCTGAGTCCTGCTCCTGCTTTCTCTGTCATTGTCATTGGCACTGCCCCTTGCTCTGATCCCATGCCCAGAGAAAATATTTTGTTTGGCTAATCATGGAGAAAGTCTACAGCAAGTGGAAGTCCATAATGAGCACCTCTGTACCTCCACACACACCCAACCTTCCCCCAAAACCCAGCAAGAGTGAGGGTGTATGGAATAGTAATTAAGAGGTATCAATAAAACAATGAAAGTAAAAGACAAGGAGGAAAGCTCTTAATTAATGGAGTTGGAAGAGTAATGAAATACATACATTTTGGTATTATGAGCATTATCTTTAGACA
>WBNO01025075.1:0-33095 GCA_013400575.1 Peucedramus taeniatus
TAAAAATAAAATAAAAATAAAACAATAAACAGACTTTTCTGAAAAGCATTCAGATCCATACCTTGAAGAAAATACTGCATAGGTGCAAAACATTATTCCTGTCTGACTTCATAACTAGTTACTTATTTAAACCAGTGATAATGTCATAACAGTTTCTCCCTTAAGAAAGCAGTTTAGCACACTGATTTGTACTTGTATGGATTTGGGGGCCTTGCTTTTATTTTGGCAAAGCATATTCATGCCTTCTAGCCTTGCAGCAAAATTTATGACACAAAAAATTCTCTATTCTTCATAAAACTTGCTGCAAGTCTGGAAGATATTCTGTTATACAAACCTCTGGTTTTAAATGTTAGAAAACATATATGTTTTAATTGTCAAAACAGCTTTTCAGAATGTTGAAAACTTAATTATATATTTTTGGGCAGTACTTCCTAGTTAAAGTGCAAAAGGATTTGTTGTGTGATCAGGTTGTCAACTTTCCACTAATGAGGCAAACTGTCTCAGGAGCATACTCTGAGAAAAGTTAAAGGAACAAACTCCAGGTTGACTGGCAGTTCAAAGCTTCAAAGTCTCTCTGGAATCTTTTCCTCTGAAAAAATGACATTACCTATGATTCATCAATCAGTGGTTTATGTAACCTGATAACATTTCACTTTCACTATCCATCAATCCACAAGGATTTTGGGGTGTGACAATATGCTTTGTGTGCAGAGATACCATCAGGCTAGATGGGTAAAGGTGATACTCCTGGCCTTTCTAGGCACACTTTACTCAGCTCAGTCCTGAAAGGTGTGAAACATCTGAGTGGAAGATCCAGAATCATTTGGGAATCAGGCACATAGCCAGGCATGCACCTGTGAGCGCGGCTTTTCTACAAACATCATCTTTTTAAAACATGGGAAATTTTCATAGGATCCTCTGAAATAGATATTCTTTCTCAGAAAGGTTAAAGTTGCATGAAATATACATCTTTTGGCAGTGAAAATTAAAGTGCTGACTTCAAATAACAGTGTAGCTTTAAGAGTTTGCAATAAAAATACCTCACCTCTATGGTGATAATTTCTACAGCTCTTTCAACAGCGGCTTTTTTTAACTTCTACAAATTGTTATGAGCATTATAAAAGGCAGCAGGACAATATATGACTTAAAGCAGTGGGCTGTAGTGATCCATAACACCATGAAGATTATGCCTGCTTATGACAACATCCTAAAAAATAGTTTAAGAATGTGTTAACCCCTCATTTATATGAAGGGGTATGAAATGTTCTCTTGACATGAAATTATATATGACATTGCCAACATTGCTCATTTTTAACCACAATACCACTAAGCATGAACACAAATCCAATAAGCATGTAGGATGTGATAGCTCTCTAAAATGAAAAGAGCCATTTGCAGCCCATGGGAACTCTGTGAAAACTAGCAAATCAAGCCTACAGTCACACAGAATCATAGCCAGAGTGGAAATGTGTAGGAATCCTGCAAATCAAGAAAAATAATAATAATAAAAAAGACTACCTGTGCAGACAGTAATTTATGTAACAGAAAATACTCTAAAATCAAAAGAAGAATTCAAGATAGTCATTCTAAATATACAGTAGGTATCCAACACCTATGGATTTTAAAGAAACTTCTCCTGAAGTCTGTGCCTTTCTGCTGCTCTGCACAAGGCTCTTTTCTGAATCAAATGCTTTCACAAGGTGACTTTGTAACTTTTTCACCTTGAAATTTTATCATTTATTGGCACAATGAGTTAATATTAAATTATTTCAATATGCTAATGACTGAAAGGTTCCAGAGTCTCTGTTTTCTCCCCTCGCAATAATGCCGTGCTTTCAATTTTCCCTGGGTGTTTGGCTCAATAACCATTTATTGCAAAAAACCACCACCTTTTGGACTAGCCACGTCACTTGTAGCTCCTAAATTATTTGTGAGAGCTCACATTTAAGTGCTGACTTTTTCACAGCATTTCTGAATTCTGTTCTCAAGGATGAGCTCAGCCAAAAGTGGATTTGCTGCTAAATGGAAGGAAACAGCAATGTCTGATGTAAAAGACATTACCAAAACAGACCAAAAATCCAATGCATGTTTTCAGATGTATATGCTGAACTTCTAATGATTTTTTAATGATTTCTTACAGTAGAAAGACCATTTCATGTACCTATTCATGTTCCTTGTGCTTATCAAAGTCTTTTCTCATCTCCAAGTAGAATGAAAAGGTCAGGTCTTGCACTCACACATACAGATTCAAGCCTGCTGTAAATTCAGCCCTACTGCATTTCTTTTTGAAGAAGGGCTATCTTATTTTGCAGCTGTGATGACATGCCATAAATAAGTTAAATAATGTTTCATGGTATTGTCAACGTAAATTCTCCTATGTAAGCTCACAGACTGCATCTGCCCTTAGTGAAAAATTATTACGAACATGACTGAATCTCAGTTCAGCACAAGCCTCCTTTTTAAACAGCAGGGAAAATGCCACTACTAATAGCAGAGCTGTCAAGACAGCATCATCTAAAAGACTCAGAGTGTTTCAAGACAAAGCCAGATTGTCATTCTCTTGCAGCAGTTTGCAGAGAATAAAAAAAAAAATCTGATTTTTTAAAAGTGGGATAGTTTAAAAGAAAACTTTGTTTAAACTTATGCACTGCATGAGGTATGGAGGGCTGACATGAATCTGTGTGGAATTCTTTTGGAAACCAGAAGTTTCTCTAAGAGGTGACTGATTTAATTTGGTTTGTATTTCCCAGTGATTCACCTGCAGTGGAATAAGTCTGGGGAGCATGGAGGGTGGTTCCTGGTCTCACTGCACCTTCTACAGATTCTGTGCTCTCTATAAAAGATGCTGGGGTGGGGAAGAAGGGGTGGAGAGTTCCCACAATTGCTAAATCAGAAACAGCATTTCCACACATGCCTAATTCCTCTCTTTTTTCCCTACAGGAGCATTCAGGGAGACTTCATTCAGTAGCTTCATTCTGAGAGACTTTGTTCAATAGCTTAGAAGTGGCCTGATTGAGGCCTTCCAGCACCTGAAGGGAGCCTACAGGAAAGATGGAGAGAGACTATTTACAAAAGTATGGAATGACAAGGCATGGGGGCATGGCTTCACACTGACAGAGAGTAGGTGGGATATTAGGAAGAAATTCTTCCCTGTGAGGGTGAGGATGCCCTGGCACAGGTTTCCCAGAGAAGTTGTGGCTGCCCCATCCCTGGAAGTGTCCAAGGCCAGGCTGAATGTGGCTCTGAGCAACCTGGGATAGTGGAAGGTGTCCCTGCCCATGGCAGGGGGGTGGAACTGGAGGATTTTTAATGTCTCTTCCAATCCAGGGCGTTCTATGATTCTATAATTCAATATAGTCACCCTGCCCTTCCTTTTAGCAAGGTTTTTTGTTCTGCTTTGAAGTATACGTGAATACACCATGTTAGAAACTCCCTCTACTATTGCAGAAGTGGCAGGTATACATTCCAGCAATATCTTTGAAACCTGAATTCCTTTTTCTACATTAATTGCTATAGAAAGTGACTGAGGATAATTAGCATAGCAGGAAGCAATGGATGACTTAGTTTACCAGAAAGGAAGAGCAGTATTTCTATTACATATTAATATTTACCATCATCACTGTTTAGAGCCCTTGAGAGTGATATTGGCAACCAAAAGGGAGTCTTGCTTTTGTTTTTAACTCCTGGAAACAGATTGCAGGAGAGACAGGGGAAAAGAAAATCAAAAAGTTAAACCTTCTGTTGTAGTCAAAGGTAAATTGTAGGACGCAATTAAAACTCTATAAACTGTAAGTAAGAATGGCATTAGGAACTATAATTCACCAACCACTGGGCTGTCAGTTCTGACTTTTCTGATGTAAACATGGAGTTTATTTCTCCTGCTTGAGGGATTCCCAGCTATAGGCACTGATTCAGCACAAACTGCTGAGCTCATTCTCAGAGCAATCATTAGCAATAGTCCTGTCAGGCTACGTCACTGTTCTGCCACTGGCCTGAGATGACGAACAAAATACATCATAAAAGTTGGTTTAAAATACTGTTGACTACCCAAATTACATCTTTTCATTTGCTCATCAGTTCCATGGATGGACACTGTTTATTTCTGAATCATCTTTTTTTCCATTGAGGGAGAAATGAGTAACTTTCCACCTCTTACCTCTCAGCTGCTTCTCACATATTTCTTCCTCAGGTTTAACATCAGTTTTGGGATCAACAGGAGCAGCTCTTTGTATTTTTATCAGCACTGAAATGGCCCACATGCAACAGGGGTAACAAAGTTGTGCTAGCAGAAGCATATTTGATAAAACACTATTTGAACAAAGCAGTTACACAGAGCTTAAGTGCTAACAGTAGAAAATTACAACTACACACACACCAGAAAGTACAAACATTGAAGTATTCAACAACATAGCACCAAGCAAGATATACTGGGAAGAGAGCATTATAGCCAAAATTGTCAGACTTTGCCATCCAAATGTAAAAATTTAGGGAACAATCAAGGTTCCTAATCTTAATTGTCTAGAGTGATTTTATGCTCCTTCTGATGTTCCACATAGTTTTCAGTTGCTACAATAGTGTCCTGATAGCCTGGCTCATGAATGTCAATCCTGGATCTTTTGGGACATACAAAATGACAGCAGAAAACCTGATTTACTCTTCTAATTTCAGATTTGGCCATATAGGTTACTTTGCCTTTTTCAGAGGTGCTGACACCATCAAGGAAACCTCCTTTTTAGTCTTTACTTTTGGTTTTGGTTTTTATTTTTTGCTTTACTTTTGCAGCTTAATTAAAAAAGAATGAAAGGCTACTAAAATTGCTATAAACACGAAACAATTGCATTAAACATTGTGCTCAGCTCATGTAATAGCTCCAAGCTGTGACACATGCACCATTCTGTGTCATTACTGGGAATGTTTACACTGATGGATGATAATGCTGCTGCTGTTCTGATTGCTGGTTTATTCAAAAAAAATGAAATAGGTATTGAAATAATTGAAATTGAAACTGCAAGTTAATGACTAAACCTTTCCCTTTTCCATTTTGATACAGCAGGCCAACTAATCCATGAGTTATTCACACACTTCTAGTTCCTGGTAACTGAGCAACAGGGTAATTTACTGGAGCCATCTGCCTCACACAGCTGTACAGCAGCTGGGGAAGTGCCTGCACCAGGTAAGGAGGCTCTGACACTCACAAATGGGGGAGACACATCCATTAGCAAGAGTCTTAGCATGCCTCGTTAGCGTTATTAAGCAAATGCAGAACTCAGAAAATAAGCCATTAAAAGTGGGAACCAGCTGCCCAGCAGGTGCCAAGAAGAGCCTAAGGAAAAGGTAAAGGTGATAAAGAGGGAGACAACCTTTAATCTCAGGCACTGAGCACATAAGAGAGTTGAAGCACTTCCGGTGGAATTAATTTCATTTGCATTTAGGCACTCAGAGTGTAAACATCTGCACCCGAGCAAGTCACCCAAAGCTGCTTTTGTAGGCAAAAAGGAGAAACAAGCACAGATCATCTAAGCTCTTTTAGACTTCTGCATCAGAAACAGGCACTAGAATGGTCTCTCTATTCATCTGACGTTTAGTGATACAAATCCCAGTCCCCAGGACACGACAGCAGCAGACCTCAGACAAGGCTGGCTCCTTGTTCCTCTGCTGCCAGTACATCCCAGTGCAGAGCATGGCCAGCATTTTGCAGCTCCAGACACTGTGCAGGCAGCTTCCAGAAGGAATCAAGGAACTGGGAGAACAGAATGTTTTCTGGATTGTTTTTGAACCTCAGCTCTGGCATCACCTAACCCTCTTACAGGCCCAATTCTTTAGACAAATCTTTGCATAAAGACTTAAACACCAGTATAAATATCTAAAATTAGCATGTAACTACTCAGAATAGTAAGTGAATGAGAACACTTGATTTTCTTTTTCCTTAGGCTGATACAACACGTCAGAGAACTCTATGCTGTCAACAACTCTATGTTGTCATGCACAGGAATAAAGGGTTTTTTCTAAGATCAAGGCTAAGGAACTTTGTCAGTGGTAAAAATAGCTTTCCAACCACTCATTGAATGGCGCTGACTGTAAAGTATTTAGTGCCAGTATCTTGAAATTTGAGTTATGAGCTGTTCTGCTGTTAAAGAGATTCCACAATTTAATATTCCATTCCTGTTTGTGTAGGAAAATACTACTCCTGCTTAAGAGAACTTGCAACAGGAGCTGCAAAACCTTACATGTGACTAATTGCTGAATAGACTTCTTGCTGACCCTGCCAAGATGCTGTGCAGCCCAGGAGGCTGGCAATGCTCCTGGGACATCATGAGCCTACTTTCATTTCCACAATGCACTCACCAGAAGCAGCCTTTCTTGTCTTGTCTCAAAGCATTAGTGGCTCCCCCCCAGTCTACTTGCAGGACAGCTGCAGCTAGAATTTGGGATCAATATTTATTTGAAATTCATGTTATTTCTCTCAAGCCATAGCTTGATTCAAGTTCAATACAGAAACCACTCACTTAGATGCCTTAAAACAGAAGAGATTCTGAGTATTGAGGGAAGTCTTTTAAAATCTTAAACACAAACTTATCTATCCATTGCTTTCCAGGATTTGAAACAACATGCCTCACATGGGCTGAGCATAAAGACCACTGAGTGTCAGCAGCACACGGATCTGTTTCCACCCAGGAAAAAGCACAACAAGGCATTTTCAAGTTCAATACCCAAGCAGAGAAGATTGGCTGATGTCAATCCCCAGGCACAGTGTCTGTATAATTGTTTTTCAGCACAATACTCTGTAAAATGGGTTTAATCATGCCTGCATTTCAGAGGAGTGAAATTGCCACAGTGAAATTTAACACCAGGATGTTATTTCATCATAGTCAAATTCTACAGTGAGTCTTTGGAGAGATAAACTTGTTTCAGATGTTGCATGGAACATACTGTCATGGTGAAGATAAAATACTGCACTTACTTCTCTTACACTGGGACTGTCCATCCAGAGAGGGAATAACAGGAACCTGGTGAAAAGAAGTATATGATCATATTAAAAACAGAGAGAAAAATATCCAGCAGTAGCACCCTTAAAAAAAAAATAACCACAACACACAAAAAATCCCCAAAGCAACATCTACAACAATCAACAAAACATTTTGTCACTTTCTAGAGTCTTATTTGCAGACTGTTGTAATCAAGTTAAGCAGCTACTACCCCAGCTAAACATTCCTTCTGTATTCACCTCGAGTAGCCTGAAGTGAGCCAGCACTGGAACTTGAGCCATTGCAATGAAAATCTGGTACTACAGACTAAACCAACAAAGAAGGGGGTTTCCAGCTAAGGCAATGCACTTGTCACTGAAGCAGTTCTGAATTAATTCCTGTTCTTGGGAGTAGAAAAGATGCACATGGTAACTTCTTATTGCAGAGAACTTTTGCTCAGCTTTTGTGCCAGAACCTTGACCTTGATAAATAACTAAAATGCCTGTTTTTGAAAGGCATTGGGGTACCTAGCAGAAACAAAGGAGACAGGGTGGGGGGATTGATTTGCCTAATTTCCACTGAAATCAGAGGTAAACGGTGCTAATCTGTATCCTTGGAAATCTGCAATTAGGTAATTCATTGACATTGGATTTAGTCTATTAAAGCCGTACATTTTTCCCTGAACCATACTCAATGCATACTAGAGAGATAAATTTGCACAGGTAGTTTTATTCTGACATTTCCTGGCTTTTTAATCCTAGTCTTTGCCTTCTGAAAAGTATTAATTGACTCAATTTTCACGCATGACAAAGAATCCACCTGCGTTAGTAAAACATGAGATTCTACGTTCATAGTGACAGAATTTTCATTCACATTTAGACTTGACTGAAAAATGTACATGATTTCTACCATGTTACCCTGAATGAGAACTCTATCTGCCAATTTAAATAACTTTCACTCTTTTCTTATTCGTCATACAGCTTTTCTTCCTTCAGACACCTTTTCTTTCTGATCTATATTCTGCAGCAAACCTCCACAATTTTAACTATTCCATCTTTTCTGAGATATGTTTTCCTGTATTTTAGTTACCAGTGGCCTGGTGTTTCATTTGCTCTGGCTTTCCTTGTAACTTTTGTTACCTTATTTAGCCCTCGAAAACACCCACAGGGAATATTACCTCAGCAGCTCATCAGAGCTGTAAAATTGAGACTACATTTCTGATGTGCAAGATGCTATTGCAGCACCTTCACCAGGGCATTCTGCATAGCCCAGGTGAATATTTACTGATGCACTAGTGCAATAATGACCCACCTGCCTCTGCTCCTCTCTGGGGCACTTTCTGTCTATAGGGACTGGAACTAACGACAGTCTCTCTGTGCTGCCTGATGTCAGAGCTGAGAAAGGTGCCAAGGATATATAAGAGCCATATACTTGCCAGAAAGGAAGAGGGAAAAGGATACTCCAGAGCTAGATGCAAGCGTGGAATTGTTGCATGCACACTTCTTGCTAACCAAGAGGGCTTGTTGGCTTCTCCAGTTAGATCCGTGACCACAAAAAGGTAAATAATTTCCCTTTTTTCTTACTTTCCCTGCAGTGCAAGAGATGTGCTTTAAAAAGCACAATATTATTAATCAAGAGCATTTTTCAGGAAGAGGTTAAGACAACTTTAAAGTAAACTGCACTGGGGACCAGTGAGTCTAGGATATGTCAGGAAATGCAAACCAGAGGTAAGGGATAGGATTGAAACTACTGGATGGAAAATGAGCATTTACTGTTGAGAGCTATATTTCTGAAACTGAATTGTGTCACTAAACTTGAGGGGATCATTTTTCTCACTCTACCCTGTGAAAAAGACTAGCTGCTCTTGATTTAGGACAGAATGGGCATCAGTAATAGGATATGCTGAAGAGTATTTGGGTTAGCTTTCAGTTTTGAATCATTGTTCTTTTCAGAAAGTTTGGAAGGAAAGATGTGCAACCTAAAGCTGTCAGTTTTCTTCATTGCACTTTCTGTCACGCTGAGCTGTTTGGAAGCTATACCTATTGAGAGGTGAGTAACAAATAATTGTTTCTTTCTTTTTAGAGAAAAAGGTGGTCAGCTTATTGCATGAGTTGCTTTTACTTTCATGTCTCAAATATTATAAAAATAGAGTTATTCAAGCTCACTGTTTTATTGTTGTTCAAAGATTACTGTCTGTGGCTGATGATCTATCTGATGGTACTTCCAAGAGACAAGGATGGATGATGCCTGTAATGTCACAGAATACACTCTCAGGACTTAGTGAGGAAATGCCAGAACAACCAGCAGCAAAGACAAAAAGGTATTGATTTTTCCCTGTTTCTTCCAGCTATATCAGATTGAATCATGAAGCAAACTTTGTTCCAGTGATATCCTGCTACTTGAGAGACTTCAGCTGTTTTTCTCAAAAAAAAGATTAAAACATCCTTCTACGAAACAGAGGTTGTCTGTAAGCATAAAGATCAGCTTTTCTGTAACATAAAGATCAAAGGATTCAGGGTAGAAAGTGAAATCCAGGACAAGGTTGCAAATCATTTAATCACTTTGCAATTATAACACTTTCATAAATTACAAAGGCTGCAAATACTACATTACCTTGAGAAGAAAGGTATTTTGCAAGTGCCTTCCTTTTAAAAAAATTTGTCAGATTTCCAAGCCTGAAGAGGAAAAAAAAAAAGAAGACATGCCCTTCTTAATAATACCACTGGTCTAATAGAAAGGAATTATTTTATAGTATAAATGCTTTCAGTAATTAAACAATTTTTAAATCACAGAATTAAATATTAATTTAATCATGGGAAGAAGGAAAAGAAGAAATTGGTTCTGATAGAATTTCATTGTCTGAAACACATTCTCATTTATAAATTCATAAATTCAACTTCAGGCAACTTTTTAATGAATAAAAACCATTTCATTTCAGAATTTATTTGCAAATTGTACTAAAAGATAAGCAGCATGAACTATTCTACTTTTCACAGAATCATCAAGGCTGGAGGAGACCAAGTTCATCTAGCTTTGTCAGGCTTTTGAGTTAATTTCTTTCAATGACAATTCTGTTACAAATTCAGTAAATCCATATGTATATATAGTTGCCTGTTCCTCTCTCTTTGAATAGATATTTTTTAAAAAAACTACTACATGACAATTTTTGTACCTTCCAAAGCATTTTTATAACAGAGTTCTCACATTTCTACAGCTATCACTTTAAAAAAAAATACAGACCCCACCAAAATAACTAATACTCAAACACAAGGCATTGCCTTGATGAGTGTGCTGTGCCTTATCTGCTTTTCTGGGACCATGTCCCATTGGGTGAATTGTTATTAATTTATTTATTATTTGCTCCTGGCAGCAAATATTCATTTAAAGCTAAAAGGGATGATGTGTTCAGCCAGGCTGGACATGAGATAGAAACCCAGCAGCTTCCTGTAAGGGTTGGAGTTTCCAGCTTGATTTTTTAGCTTTAATGGAAAAGAGAATTCTGCCTCCACAAACAAAGCAGGATCTCTGTCAAGGATCTATGTCAGAGTCTATCTATGTCAGAGGCTTGGTTCAAACCAATAGAAACACCCATGAAAGTCAATGAGAGGTTATATAAAGCCCTGTCCAACAATTTTCTTTCAATGCAATTACACATTTAAAATATTAATTGCTTAAAATTCCTGCATATCTACTAATGAAGAACCAATATAATACAGACATTCCTTTCACAGCTGCCATTCCACTTCCACAGCTTGCTATTCCATTATTAGACAATAAAAATAATTTCAATAGGTTATATGACATTTTAGATGCTAGATTTAATCATCAGTAAGCAAAGGAACATATTGGTAACTGCTCAGAGTTTGAAACTGGGATATTGTTGCTCTTCACAGTAAATTTTAGCCACAAATTGGTGTCTAACTCATGCCATATCAGCATGAAGTCCAAGAAAATAATCAATAACTCAGTTGGCAGTCTCGGCAAGCAAGTATTTCTGTCTGAAGGAACAACACAGCAGTCTAAGAAACAAATTTGAAAACCCAAGCTCTCTCAATCTAACCAACTTATTACAATTACAAAAAAAAACCCCTTGTGCTACATAAATTTTACATGGAGTTCTGTAAATGGCCTGTTGGTTCAGATCATAAAATGTTACTTTTAGATAGGGATGCCTCCTTGGACACTCTTTTTAAAGTATCATTCAGCAAAGGATTCTCTCTCACCACAACAGAACTTTCAAGCTGCTGGTGTTCCAAAAAAGATGTGGCAGTTTTTCAGGAGATGAAACCTCTGTTTAGTCAGAGCTAAGTGGTAGAGAGACAGAGCTAAAGACCATCCTAAGTGGTACTGAGGTTGGCAGAAGCTGGCAATGCCTGCTACCTCTCATGAGATGTGGTGCAGATGGGAGAAAGTCTTTGGGTTTAACCCAGTTGGTGTGGACTGGAATATTACCAGTCACTTCAGTGAGAGCAGGATATGATTCTGTGGAAACACGAGAACTAAATAAATGCTAGTGATCATCATTATGTTAGTAATCCTCATGATATCAGCAAGAGCTCTAAATAGATTTAGAAGTTCAGCTGAAAGTTAAACATTTAGTCATTGCTTTCACTTAGTGTCTTATCTATACTATCATTACAGGTTTTCTGGATGTCATAAACCGCTATGCAGGATATCAATAAAAACGACATATGACTGTTCAGGTCTCTGCATTTGCATAACCCCCATCATTAAAACTGATAATAGCACCCAGCACAAGGATTTTTTTCAGGCACAAAGTAGGTGGTGGGAAGATTCTAATGTTCCTGTATTTGTGCACACATTAAAAGAACTCCCACATTAGCAGAGCTCAAATGACTGTGAGAAGTGGCACAGCCGATTGCTCATCGCTTGCCTTAATCTTGGCTCTCTCTGCTTCACCTTGGCAGTCACCAGCTGGAGAAGAGGAAATGCAACACGGCCACATGTGTGACACAGCGCCTGGCCGACTTCCTGGTGCGCTCCAGCAGCAGCATCGGGGCTGTCTACCCACCCACCAACGTGGGCTCCAACACCTACGGCAAGAGGGACACGGCAGGGCTGCCAAGCACACAACCCCAAAACCCTGCACAGCTTTAGGGTGTTGAGATGGCTGCTGAGAAGCTCGGTTTTCAATGTATCAACAGCCTCTCGGTCGTTTATTACTTGTAAAGTCTTCCCAGTGCCTTGTTTTCTGTGTGTGGGTTTGTGATTTATGTTCACCATTCTACTGTGCGTGGACAATGACATGCATAGGCTATCCTTTCAACTCCATTAAAAGCTCCAGAAATCTGCTTGGTAAATTCCTTTGTAAAAATCCACCATGATAATAAACGGAAAAGTAATTGCAACAAGGGTTTTTTTTTAATCATTATTATTATTATTAAAAGGATGAAAAAATAACCCATGATGTGTATGTCTTTATAGTTATAGTTTGGTAAGAGAAAGAAATCACCTTACTTAAAGAACAACAAATACCAAAATGCTAGCAAAAGTTATATCCTAATGAAAGTAAAACAGAAGAATCTTCTGGTTTTGAAACATCTACAGCATCTTGTTTTGTACAGCTGCAGGAAAAACTAGATGAGAAAAGATGCTGCCTTGTGCACCGTGATCATGCAATTATGCAGTTTACTGACTGGTCTGTTTCCACCATAACACACAACAAGGAAGGAAACTGGTCTTGCAGCAAAGACTTCTGTCTTCTTCAAATCCTGCTTTAAGGATTTGCAGTTCTTATGTAAAGATGGTACCAGTAAAATATAAGCATAATAAGTGCTTTCAAATATAAAGATAAAGCTCTGATAACAATCTCGCAGAAATCCAGGATATTCCTTTCCTTGAAATAGAGTAACAAAGGGAAGAGAAAAAAGCAGTGAGTAGTTCAAGAATCAAAATGCTTCATAGAAACTCGGTAATTTTTTCCACTGGCATACTAACATTGCTACCAAAATCCAGGAAAAATATTTCACAGATGGGCAGACCTTAAGAATCTGACAGTGTTACTTTCACCTATCTCAGCCCAGAATGAGTGCAGGCTTTAAAACCTTTAAATTCCTTTAAATTGTTAAACAAATTTTCATAGAGGCGACATTCTATATCACAGAAATGGCTGTTTTGTCCACACTTTCTCAGTGAAGAGTTCACTGTCACCTCAAAAAACATTATTGTCCAATTATGAAAAACCTTCAGCAGACCCTTAGTTCTGGAGAGGCAAACCAAAGTTTAATAAATACCTTCAGTTGGTTTGTTTCTGTTATAAAGCATATTTTGAAATAGAAACATTTTGCTAAATGTAATGTTAAATGGCATATTCACTTCATTTCACAAAAAAACACATGGGAATAAAAAGTACTGCACAGGATTCCTCCTGTAAAAGTGTTACTAATTACTCTCTTTACTGAGGAAAGTTTCAACCTTCATTAATCTTCTAATGGATATAAATTCTGAATTTTATTGAGAAAAACATTTATATAGTATTAAACTTGCCTAATATTTCTGCCAGCTTGAAATGCTTTCCATCTCAGTTACTTTTGAGTAATGTTGCACACACAATGTGTGCTTAATTTGTTTTTCAGTTAGAATATTTATGTTTCAGAAAACAAAGTGAGAGGGCAGCAGTGAAGTGTCACTGTGACAGTGTTTGTGCAGAGGAGCCACCAAGTGGAGCCTTCCCTGTGGGTGGATGCTGATCTCAATCTGGAATACGAGCAATGCTTTATGCACCAGCTTTTGTTTTTTCAGCTACCTTTTGACAAACCCCAAGAAAGCACAGGGCCAGTGCAACTGGGTACATTAATTTCTGCCTTCTGCACTCCTGAATCTGGTGGATTTGATACCAGCATCTATTTCACATGGCCACACTGTTCCACAAACACTGAAAGATGTAGTTCATATCCTAAATTCAATGAAATCACTGAGAGAGAGAGAAGAGGGGAACCATCTCACCTGTCTTCAGCTTCTCTTTGTCTAACCAGCTGTCAGTGCTCTCCTGCTGTTTGGTGGAGGAAGACAGCTTCTTCCAATTCATCCCAGCTTAGACATCTATTTTAGGATGGGATTAATCACTCCTGAAGTGCCTCTGTTTCTTAGCTGATGATGGAGAGTGCCTAGACAATTAGCTGAGAACGAGCACTTAACTTTCAGATAACTAGAGTTAGGTGACAGGAATCTCATCTGCATTTGGTATCAACTGTTCAAACGAAAATCAAAGAGAAAAAATTTGGTAACAAAAATAACTACACCACCAAAACCTCAGACTCCAAATCACCTTTTACTCTGAGCTACGTTAGTTAATTCATCAGCCAGAGCATCCTGAGAAACTTCCTTCACTGAGATTTGTTTTTCCTCCCCCAAATTCCCTTGAGAACAGAGCTCTGCTCCCCTTCCTCCTGCTGTTGCTCCACTTGGGCCTCTCAGAGAAGAAGGATCTAGCCATAGTAAGCCTGGAGACAAGCACAATCCTGAGTAAATGAACCAGGAAAATAACGCATTGAAAAGGAAAAAAAAATAAATAACTAATTAATATTAATTAAATAATAATAAAATAACAATAATTAATTAAACTTATTAATACATGTAATTGATTAATAATAAGCATTTAAGCATTACTTCATCAGCTCTGCAAACAGCATAACCAGAATTTTCAGAATATTTAAGAAAAAAATAAATGCCTCTCTGCATTTTTTTAAAACCCAGTATGTATTTCTCAGCTTCTTCAGAGATGTAAATATTACTTGAGAATCGAGCCTTACATAGCTTGGGTTCTTTTTCAATTCATCTGGATTCCCTACATCTTTCAGAGAATACGCAAGCAAACAAAAAATACAAAAGAGGAAAATTAAGAATACAGGCAATGTGATAAACGTGGCTGTATTCCCTTTAAAAAACTTTTAGTTTTTTAAAAACCTATGCTTTTTAGTATGTTCTATTAAGTTGTGTTAAAAAAAAAAAAAAACAAAAAAAAAACAGAATAAGACATAATATTGAATTTCACTAAATGAGAAGGGGAAGAGTAAAAGTCATCAAACAAGCAAAAGGATTGTTAAAAAAAAAAGATTGTAGAAACATGAAGAATGTTTTAAATGGAGTAGTGGGCCCCAGGGTCTAATATTTTTTAGGAACTATGACAGCTTCATAAAAGACAGGATTTATATTTTCTCATGATTAATAGAGTTGAGGAAAGAAATTGATTTAACTTGTAAAAGCTTAGGCTAAAACTAAGAAAGCACACAATATTCATGAAACATAAAATCTATTTTACTGAATAGCAAATTTGAAATTATTAGTTTTAATTTCTATTAAACAAATCAGCTATTTTTCAAATAAATAAGTCTCATGATAAGAGTTTTAAACACTAGGCTGACAAAGCTCCCATTTATCGGAAAACTTTAATTTATGGGATTAGTTATTAGAAAGTCTGGATTTTACTGAATGGCTTTCACTATTTGAAAGGTAATATACTGATACCCAGAATAAAATCCTTTTCCTGTAATGCACTACTGAGTATCTTCAGCAGCTGCCATCTTCAGTCTCTAGATTTATGCTGGGTTTGAGTCAACTCATTTACAAATATAGTTTGATAGATGTGGTGGACTTCTTGTTCCCAGTTACAAGGTTGGGTAATTTTGTTGTCTGAGTTAGTTATCACAGAGAAAAGGGACAGCTCTGCATTGCTTCTGCAGTGCAATGAGCTAAAAGCTGTGCTCAAGAATGACACATCCCCTTGCCCCACACAGAATAATGGTGTAAGTCACATGAAACTGAATCTCTCTATGGGATGTGACAACTTCTGTTCCAATCATCCCACTGTTATCTCTGTTTTCCCACACACAGAAAAAATTCCACATTGAAAAACAAAATATTTTTGTGAAGCTGTGTAAGGCTCCAGAACCAGACTCAAACTCAGACCTGAAATCTACCATTTAAACTAACCTTCAGTTTAGGAACAAATATTTGTATTCTCTAGTTTTCCTGAAAACTTTGGACAAATTGGTTTCCAGCTACAATTGCTATGAAAACTATTTATCCTTTATTAGATTCAGTTAAGAATTCTTTCTCTAACTAAAACCTATCTTAAAATGTTAACAAAAAAGTCTCAAACTAGGAATCATACATGCCATCAATGCTAAAAGTCATGTCATCAAAAGCTCACTAAAGAACATGACAGTGATGATAAAACAATAGTTAAAATTGCTGTTCATTGTGCAAAAAAAATGTCTCCTTGAATGCTAAAACATCTGAATAAAAAGAAAAATTCAAATGCATTTTAATCTTAACAATAGGGCTGACTTGAGTAACAATCATGCCATAAAGTCACTATTTCCTAGAAATGCTTTTAAAAATACAAAATAGGTTTAATTATTCAAATTAAGACTCTTAGATCAGCCCCTACTATAATAACTTTTTTCATCTCCACCTTAAAAGACTCTCTTTGATCATGCATTAGAGACAATGAAACTGTTTCTTATAGGCACTTTTACAATATCCTTAATGTAAATAATTATAGCACAGGTAACCTGAGATCTGCTGCAGAACAGCTAGTGACATTTATCATTTTGCTTTTCAAAAGGGATTAATACACTGGGATGTATCAAAATAATTGGAGCAGTAATAAATAAATTATTACACAAGTGAATTTAAATAGTTGGAATCAATTTCAAAGGAAGTGCTACTCATTAGGATTAAAATAGCATTAAACCCAGAACGTGCTTATTATTATTTACATTCTCAACAGAGGCAGATCAGTTTTTTTCAAACAGAATCAGTCCTTATTCATTAAGCAGCCCCTTTGGAAGGAGTCAAAGTGGGACTTGCTTCCACTAGGGGAATTGTGCTAAAATTTAAGTAGCCTGTATTTGTCAGTCCAGCACTGAGGAAGCTGTGCTGGTTAGCTCTCAGAATATGGAGCATTTTTAAACATCATTCTTGAATGAGCTCACTACCTGTGTTGAATGTCAAACTAGCCATATAACAGAGAAAAGGATTTTTGGTAATTTGTCTATTTTACAGAAGGAAGAAAGAAAGGGGTCATGAAACTGGAGGAGGGGATGAATAATATTAAGGCTGCAAAACACATAAATACTTTGTCCAGTACTGATCAGTAAGCAACTGGCAGCCATTTTTATTTCTAAATTGTCTGCTGTGCTATGGTACAGGAAGGAGAGGAAAAACTAAGATTGTGGGGCAGAATATTCTTTGTCTCAGAGCAAATACAAATCTGAAGCAGCCTGAGACAGCAGGAGATGGTCAAGAGGACCTTCAGAAGAAAGATCACCTCACTGACTCCAAGTACTGCTTCTGATTTCAGAATGACCACAGAGTGAAATTAGAAACATTTAGGTTGGAAAGGAATAAGATCATCACCTATTAATCCAGCAAGTCCCTAAATGCCACGATCCACGTGGTTTTGAGCACTTCACTGCCAGTTCTGTAAACACAAACACCCTGAGTGAGCCTAACATAGCACAGAGCTCCTAAACCATGTTATCTGGAGTTAAACAACTGCAGAATAAGTCTCTGCTTATCCCAGTATTATTCCTCTTCATTCCACATCTTAGCAAATATGACTTCTCTGAATCACCACTCACAGCTGTGAACAGAATTCATTTAAACCCCAACTTTCCCCCCATTTTTTACATTAAAGAATTAGCACTGGAGATGAATGAATGACTCTGCAGGATGATTTCTATCAACTACACCCTAAGCATCAAAAAATCATAAGATATCCTGAGTTGGCAGGGACCCACAAGAATCACCAAAGTCCTGCTCCTGGCTGTGCAGAGAACAGCCCCAAGAATCCCACCCTGTGCTTGAAAGTATTGTCCAAATGCTCCTTGAGCTCTGTCAGGCTTGGGGCTGTCACCACTTCCCTGTGGAGCCTGTTTCAGTGCCCAGACACCCTCTGGGTGAAAAACCTTTCCCTGCTATCCAGCCTAAACCTCTCCTTGCACAGCTTCACGTGGCTCACCTCCCTGTCTGAAAGGAAGCTGTACTCTGGAAGACAGCTAAGGCAGGGTTTTGCCAACTAAAAACACATCATTGTGTCCCTAGAAGGGCATGCACGAGTTCAGGCCTCAATCCAGCAGACACAATCTTTTACTGGACTTTCCTGTCCCTTATGTGATGCTGACCTAAGCACAGGGGCCCACCTGTCATCTTCTGGCACATCCCTAATTTCATCATCATCATTTTGCACCCCGGGATCTTCAGCAAAGATACGGCCACAGATCACCTTAACCAGGGACTGTGCTACAGAACTTCCCAACAGCTTTTCCAGAAGGATCACTCCCACCAGGAGGTGAACACAGGAAAACCTGAACTTCAAATGCCTTCCTCCACACATTTGGAGGTTACAGGCTGCTTCAGGAAGACTGCTGGTCCTAGAACAGGCAAATCTCCTCCTTTTTGAAGCACTATTTCCAGCCTAGCTTTTTCTCCTTTTTTTTTTCCTCTCCCCTTCTTGTTTTGGGAAAGTTTGAAGGGAGGAAAGAATCAGTGAAGTAAACATTGCTTTGAAAACAGCAGAGCACAGGAAAAGATAACAGAATGTTTTCCAAATGTGCACATAGACTCAGCTTCACACAGACTCTCAATCACAAAAACAGCCTGACCTGAATGTACAACTCAAGCAGCTATGCACACACAATATGGACTCATCTAGTGACCACATAAGGCAACATGGCACAAAAGAGTTTTCCAACACTGAGGTGAAAACCAAAATTTTGAAGTGAGTGAATATATTTTTGTTGCTTAAATTTTTTTTTTTGCCAAAAGTCATAGAGACTTTCAGGCTTGCATCAAAGTTTTCAACCTTAAGGAATCTGCACTCTCCTTCAAAAGCATTCTACCACATGTTCAGGTAGGTATTTCATAATTCCTTTAACAAACTGGAGGGCACATATTTCTGGTGTGATTTCTCAGAAAAGTATCAGTTATGTTAAGATCACTATCAAGCCGTGAAGTACAAATTACAGAATCATGGGCTAGCCTGAGTCAGAAGGGATCCACAAGGATCACTGAAGTCCAACTTCTGGACCTGCACAGGGCAGCTCCAAGAATCCCACCACGTGCCCAAGAGCATTTTCCAAATGCTTCTTTCTACAAAACCTGGCTAGAATAAGAAACACTTGTAAACCAGGAAATAACTTCTGAATCAATTTAAAACCCCAAAACAGAGTTATTTCAGATCACTTGCATCACCAATAAAAGCAAACCTGTTATTTGTGAGAGCTCTGCAGCAGGGCAGCAGCAAAAGAGCCTTGGCACTCAGGCCATTTCCTGCACACTCTGCACACAGTGTGTATCATTTCCTGCACACAGTGTGTATCTGTGTGCATGCACGGGGGTAAACACAGCACAGTACAAAATCCTGCAGCTTCAGGTAAATAGGAATTCCCTCTTTGTAATTCATTTGTGGGAAAACACTGAAGTTCCCAGTTTCTGCTGGGCCTCAGCTGACTAATCCAACATTTTATTATTTATAATAGCCCTGCCAGAACTAATATTAAAATCTATTTTTTATCTTTTTTACAAATTCTTTTTGTCAAAATTCTCTATGATGAGTGCCAAAAAAAAAAAAAAATAATATCAAAGGAGTTTTAAATCAGGACACATGTTATTATCTGCTTTGTGAGATGGGAAAAAGTGAGATAAGAAGCATAGTTTATTAATATTGTGATCACTGGCTTTGCAGGTAAAGTAGGAAAAAACTGAGGATAGCATGATGCAACTCAGGAGGCACCTAATCAGCAGCCTGGAAAATACGCCAGAGATGTAAGTGAAACAGAGAACAGCTAAGGTAAAGGGATGTCTATATGGTAGAGCTAACTTTGGCATTTTTGAGACCAAAATGCATCTCAGGGACTCACCAGGCCAAGAAATAACACTTCTGTCTGACTCTCAAGACTCAGAGAAAATCATGTGCTTTGGACAGGTTTTCTGCACAGGAACTAGTTTCATTCTAGAGGTGAAAGTCTCACTTTCTTCATTTAATCATCATATTAAGGCTTCAGGATTTAGCCTACTGCTGCCAAATATTTATAGAAAGAATCAAGACTGTGCATGTTTTAAGAAATTTTTTTCTTTACCCTCTATTCAGCATGACAAGAAAGAGACACAAGTGACATCAACCAATAACTATAAATTTCACTGCTTGTATATTACATTATATTTATTTATTTATATATCCTGAAAGGGACTGGAGATTGGGTAGGTGACTAATACTTAGGTTATAAATTGCTGAGAGGAGAAAACGAAACATAACTGTGAACTTCCTCCTCATACAAATACATCTGTCACATTCTAATAATATGAAGTGCAGTTCTAATCAAAACTGATCAGAACAATTTCTTTTAATCCAGATATCTGCATCCAATGCATGTTCTTACTCACCAAGTAAGACTCCTGACTTTGTTGGGTTGTATTTCTACACAGTTAAAGAACTAGAGAACTAGCATAAATCTCTAGTGGCATCAGCTTTTCTTGTGTCTTCCATATCCCATAAAATCTCTTTTTTCCCCTCCAAGTTTGGATAATACCTGATGACTGGAATCAAAATATCCATCAAACGTGTTGTCACAGACTGTGAACTTTTTATTTTACACGCTGGGTGCCATTCTGTGCCTCAAAATCTCTCTCTGAAATATTTGTTTGAAAAATTCCTGGTGTTTCAAACTGACAAAGATAAGCTAAAGACCTAAAGAAATTGTGGACTTGCCCCATGGTTTTCCATGGTGGTTCACTCTCAAACCTATTAAGCACTGCTCATAAATAAACACTGTTAACTATTGCACTGTGACTGTAAGCAGGCAAGAATGTAGATATAAAAATTACAGTGGTGGTGTGAACATGCTTATAAAACCATTTTCTTTGGGTAACATGTTTTGCTACCACTACCAGCTTGGATTGTCAGAATGCTTCTTTGCAAAACAGCAAGTTTGATAGGGAAATCCATATAAGCCTCCAGACTTTTCAAGGCAAAATTGAGCAACAAAGTCACACACACCACATATCAGGCAATGTTTAAATACAAAGCCAGTCCCAACAAAGCCCAAGTGCACAAACAAAAGATAAAGCAGGAATATTTTGTCTAAAGATATATCACTGAATATCACCCATTATCATTCTCTGTTTAACCTTTTATTGCATCTACTTGTGTCAGTCACTTATACACCCTCTAAACATCTGTTGTTTCCCCCTACTTTCTATAGAATGCTTTTATTTGTCAGTGCATTAAAGGCTATTGCTGCAGCCACAGAACACTCCCATTGCACTTATCTATGCTATGCCAAATATGCAACAAATAGAAGCTAAGAGAGCCTTCTCCTGCTGGTATGACCCCTGCTCTCCTGGCCCTGCAGTCTCTTTCCCCCAAACCCTTCTAGAGAAGGCCACTCCATGGCCACTGTCCTGCTATGCTGCATCTCAGCACAAACATGTCATCTGAAATCTATAAATCTGTGCCACCTGGAATAGCATTCTGCAGCCACCAGTTGCTGCTGCCCAAGGAATCAAAAGAAAACAGAGGTGGCCAGACTGGCTGCACACTTGAATACAGCTACACAGATGAATTCACACACAGGTGAAATATAACCCAAAGGAAAGAAAAAATACCAGTTTTCTAGTGAAGCACAGAACAGCATCGATTTCCACAAATGAGGCTTAGTCTGAACTGGACAGGGAATGATTGCTCTGAGCCTGTGGTATGACAAGAACATGAAAAGTCACTTCTGATGGGAACCCAGTGCCCTTCTCACCTCCCCATTACCAAAACTGACCCCTTTCCCCCTTCTACCTCCACATCACCAGCTCCTCAGTGGCAAGCCATGGGGTACTGCTGGCCACCCACACTCACCCTTGCTCCAGGCTGTACCTGACAGATGTCTTAGAATGACTGAGGAAGAGCTGCAGCCCCACACTGCCCAGGGTCTTCTTCACTCCTCCCACACCCAAGTCCCCTCTCTCCAGCAGAGCAGCAACGTCCAAGCTCAGTGCTCCAGCTGCTCATCTCTCTTTCAAAGAAAACTTAGGAATAAAAGCAGCTGGGTGTCAGGAAGTCAGCCAAGTTTGTTTGCCCTTGAAAGGAGGTAGTCACACACAGTGAAAGACAAAATGCACAGAGAACTCCTAAGGAATTAAATCCACCCTGCTATCTCCTCTAGGCATTAGTCAAAAGCTCCACAAGTTGGGCAGCAAGATGCCATTGTCACAATCCTGAGGTACATTGCTTTTGTGCTTTTTCAACACATACAAAGGAAGCCCCAACCTAAGGGTACACACATTGCAAGGAGGAAACACCTTTCTCATGAGCTGAGGTTCCCTCTCACTGTGTGTACAAGTCAAACTGACAGTTTCTTCACTTAGTGCCAGAAACCTCCTCCAAATATAGTGGCAAATCCTATAAGCAACAGGGTCAGCAAAGAAGGCTTAAAATAAGTTTCAGACACAGAAACTGTGACCATACGTGTGTACATTTGCAGTAACACCCATAGGTGACTCCTGCAAGTCAGCAGGAGTACATTTCTACAGAATGAAACTTGGAGAACAGAGAAGATAAGGGATAAATACTTGGAGAGCAGGAAAAATGTTTTCTTCCTGAGGTCACCCCTAAAGTGTGAAAAACAGAATCAGAGAAGCCTGGTTACCCACCACTTTTGCTTGAAAATTTCAGACGCTATCACTGTTGTAGGCTATAATGTGAAAGATAGGGACACATTCACACTGTGAATGCTCTGGCTGGAAAAACTTCCAGGTAGATGACAAAGCAGAGAGTGAAGCACACTTTAATTCCCAGCATGCCTGTGCTTCATCCAGCAGGGCACAAGGATCCCAACACTCCACTGCCTCCTTCCTTCTGCCAGGAGAGCAGTTTGGAGCTGTCCTTGCTGTTTCTGCAGTCCCTGGGAGTCAGGAGCAGGGCTAAGGTTCAGCCTCTTGCTGTGGGATGGGCTGCTCCACATGGGGTCACCACTTTCAGCCCTTGACTGTCATGATTCAACACCTTTGTCATGGCAAAGGGAAAGACAACCTCAAGGATCCCGGGCTGCCTGCACAGCTGAAAGTCCTCATCTCCCCTGCTTCTGCCATCGAGGCTGACAAGATTAAAGAAATCCAGACATGTGGAAAGGTATTTTGTGAATCCATAGGTACACATGAGCTTGTTCCTTTCATAAAGGAGTCCCTGATCTTGCACTGAACTCCTGAATTTTCTCCATCAGCCACTATCTCAACAAACAACCAGCTCAGGCCATCAAGGAAGTGATGCTAGCCAGTAGGACACTGCTAAAATGGTCATGTGGAAAAGTCCTTCTTTACTGTCACTGTGGTTCTGAGATACTCTTCCAAGCCTTCCATTTTTGTTTAATCAGACTGAATCATAAAGTTTTCTTACTGAACTAAGAATCCAGTTAATAGTAGATTTGCTGCAGGTTAAGACTGTCCCCCTGAATGAAATACCAGCAATAAAAGTCAACATAACTGATTAATAAGAGTCGAGTTGTATTAAATACAGGGCAAACAATAACTCTACAGATTTTTGTATCTGATAACTACAGGTTTCAGAGGAGCACAAACCAGCACAATTAGTGTAAAGGCTGAGCTGGGGGAGAGGAGGTAGGAAATAATCAAAATACTATCAAAACAAAAATAGAACCCTCAGTGAATGGAAAAAGGGAGAAAGAAGAGGAAGGGGGGAAGGGGAAGGGGAAGGAAGCTACTCAGCCCATCAATCTCCTGAAGTGCTGCTGAGATGAAACAGGAGGAAGGGCTGAAGGGTCCTCAATCCTCAATACTGTGATGTGCATCATTTCTGGGGGATGTGAAGAATTAAAATAACTCCTAATATTATTTGGTTCAGAGCTTACATCAGGCATAGGAAAAGAAGGCAAAGAAGAAGAAAAAGCACAGGGCAATGAAATGTTAATCGAAGTTATATATAGCTCTTAATAAAAAGAAAACAACCATATGAAAAGTAGGTGAGCTAGATAAGATGTGAATACTTCTTCCTCTGAAAAATGTGATTATTAAGCAAGGGCCTTAGAGTGTCAACAAAGTCAACGAGTGTTTGGCTTTTGCTTTAAGCCACACAAGTCTCCTATTATTCTCTACACTGAAAAGAACACTGTTTGCTGTGTCAACAAAGCAAATGTCCAACAGGAAATACTGTAGTATATGAAATAGCATATTTATTTGTCAAAATGCTTTTGAGGAGAAAGGCTTGTTTGTGGATGTGAAAAGACCAAGGAACAGTTTCCAGTTTCTCACTGCTTTTTTGTGGTAATTTTAAAGGGTAATACCTAAATAAGGTAAGCACCCTCAGAATCAGGTAGCAAAAGATGTGCTATTTAACACACTTCTATTTTTTTTTAAATCATATATTGAAAAGAAAGGAAAATTACAGATCATTTAAAAGCAGAACTCTGTTCCTTGACTTTGTAAACTAAGGTGGCTTGCAGCCAGAAGAACTGTGCTGACTTACATTCCTGACTCAGTCCTTCATTTTGCCACCAGTAAATTCACAGGCATTCTGTATTTACTGGAGAATACTTTCCAAAAATGATTTTTAAAAAAAATGCACAAGTTGTTTGTAACTTGAAAGAGGTTTTCTAAATGTGGATTTTTCAAATTAATGTCCATATTATTCATACTTACATAAGCCCCCATTTTCAGATCTCAACAAGGTGATTGTTAAGGTCATGCTTTTTCTGTCAAACAAGATTTTGATTTAAAACTAAACAAATATATTTATAATTTTATGAATTCTGCCCAAAAGATAGGGTCATGCTGACCTTTTCAGAGAAATTATATGACAAAGGAGAAAGTGATCCTGATAGCATCGTGCTACTAGAAAAAAAATCATCTTCCAAAAGCTTTGATCAAGTTCAACCTCTGATGCACCAGCAGAGTTAAATGATACAAAATGAATCATCGAAAGGGACTGATGAAAAAAAAACATTGCAGAAGAGTTTCTCCCTCTGCAAATGAGAAAAAGAGGGAGAAAGAAAAGTTATGAAGTCAAAAAGCAAGAGGCCAGAAGACAAGAAGTGTGTTTTTCTTTATGTGCAGCATTTTGACGGGTAGATGTATATTGGCCACACTTGCTCAGAAAAGGAAAATTTGTTTACTTTGTTGGTCATTGCAAAGCTTTATGATAAATTAATTTAATTTGCAACATTCTTTCTTCCACTTCAATACTATTTACAGATCAGCCTAAGCAGAACTCATCTTAAAATGCCACACCTCAAAATGTGTTTCCTACAAACACCAGAGAAACATCTGCCATTTTCCTGTAAATCAGACTGGTCAGAGGCTTAAGGTAGGCAATACTCAGCCCTCATCGTGTCAGAATTACAATCCCTGTTCCTCTGCTGTTATTCACATGGGAATTGTTAAAGCAGTCCTACAACAGTAGGTTTAGGTTAGATATAAGGAGGAAATTCTTCTCTGTGAGGGTGGTGAGGCCCTGGCAGAGGTTGCCCAGAGAAGCTGCGGCTGCCCCATCCCTGGAAGTGTTCAAGGCCAGGTTGGATGGGGCTCTGAGATGTTTGGTCTAGCAAAAAGGTGACCCTGACCATGGCAGGGGGTTGGAACAAGATGAATTTTAAGGTCCCTTTTAACCCAGGTTATTCTATCATTCTAAATATTTTTATGAAGTTGCTAAGTGCAATTTTCCTTTCAGCCTGTCTTGTGCTGTTGGAATTATAATTTGTCAGACATTAAAATATTTTTTTTAAATAAGAGCCCCATTAAATTTAAATAAATTTAAGTAAAATATAATAAATAATATTATATTTTAAATAAAACGTTGTAGGGTTTTCTTGTCTGTTTGTTTCATTCTGTGTGCAGGAGTACACAATTTTTCTAATGGGATATCTATGCTAAAGACAAAGATGCCACAAGTGATTTACAGCCCATCCATGAAAGCCACCAGGTGTTTCCAATAACTGATAGTTATTAGATTTTCTAAGCCCATTGTTCTGAGGAAGTAATGGTGATACCTGAATTCATCAGCTTCCAGGTAGGAAGAACAAATAATTGAAGTTTTGGATTTTAAAATATACTTCTATGCATCTACTTAGCAGTATAGCAGGACTTTCCCCTTCTTAGCAACCTTTGCTCAGTTTGGTCTGAATTCCACATCAGCCAGTGCTGCTTTTTCAGGTGCAAGCATTGTATTTATCCAGAGATACATGTTGGCAAACAGATATGTTTGATGGGAATACATGCAGAGCCATCAAACGATGCAAAACTTGGTAACATTCCAGGAAAAATTTTGTTTTGTGGAGTGCAAGAGGTGACCGCACAAAGGAAAGAATAAATTTGTCAGAAATGAATTTGTCAAAAGGAAAGAAGAATGTGGCCTACAAAGATCCTATAAGAAAACTACAGAATATTCTTATGATCTCTGAAAATAGTAGCATTTGTACTAATTTCATTAAGTCCTCAGAGTAACCTGAGATAGGCTTACCACTTCTGTACAGTCAAAAAAAAGTCACACAGAAAAATAGAAGATTATCTTGGTTCCACTCCTTACTCAGAATGATCAAGCTCCATTTCCAGAACTACAAATCACAGCATGACTTTTTGCCATCGCATGCTTACCTGTGAAATATGGAAGGCATTCTGAGATCTTGAGATGAAAGTGGTCAGCACACCATCAAAATGAATGACACAGAACAAAAAAGAAAACACAAAACAAAACAAAAAAAAAAGCCAAAAAAAAAACCAAAAAAAAGAAGGATATGTATTTAAAGTAAATCTAGTTTATAGTCACGATGCTAGTAAATCCCCTGGTTTAGAGTGCAACTGCTTACTTACAGAAAAACTACAGCCAGAGTTTTATAAGTATCCATGCATAGAATTATCTGCATCTATCCCATGGTGTCATATGTCACAGATACCACCACAGAGCATGGTGTTCTCTGTTGCAGTAAGAAACCATGTAAAGTAACAAAATTTAGAGTTTTAAAACACTACATAGAAATCATGTGCTGAATTAAATTCTAAATGGCAAGGCACCTGAGGCAGAAAAGCAGGAAATAAAATGTATAATAAGCACTATAGTTGTTCATCATAAGCCCCTGAAGAAATGACAGAAAAAAAAATCAGTTCACAGAAGAAGTCTCTGTCTCAGTTCTGATGGTTTTATTTATCAACAAACAAGTTTAGCTCTGTGACAAGACTACATTAAGGGAACTATTAAGCTAAATGTGCCCAAATGTTATTTGTTTTACCTATCAAAAGTTATTAGTGTCAGAACCACTGCCAACATATAGGCTTGGAAAGAAAGACACAAAAAGCTGGTTGTTTTAGGCTATTCTTTTAAAGCACAGTTAAGACTCTGCATGGATAGAAGTCTTTTCCCTTACCCAACACTACCACAGCAAGTCAGAAGACAACAAAAAACCTCAAAAAGTTAAAGGTTAAATCTCTATCTTAGATGAAAATCACCCTGGGGAGAATTACATGTACATAACTAAATCACCAGTGAACACTATATATAAATATATAAAATCTGTGGATACCCGGGGCTGCCTGGCCACATCAACACAGGGACATTGCCTGACCCAGCTGGCTAGAATGGATACCCAAGAGTGTTCTGCAGGCACAAGGTGTTTGAAGCACCTGCTTTAGAATGATCCACAAAATTAACTTACATGCTATTTCTTCCAGAGTGTAGATTATTAAAATCTTGGCCCATGAGCAGAGGAACAAGGGGCATTTCTGACCACATCTAAACTACCAGCTCCCTCCTGCATTGATGGTGTGTTGAAACTCTGCAGGGAGAGGCAGCAAACCCATTTGAAGGGTGGCTCCTAACAACTTATGGCAGCAGCCCCGGAATCAAAATACACCCAGCATTGCACCAGGGATATATCTCAGCTGGAACTTGTTGCCCAAATCCAAGAGGCAGCCCAGAGGCAATCTTCTACACAATGAGGATGACCAGAGCACCAGGAGATGGATAAGAGGTGCAAAGAACTGGAGATGTACAAAAACCTGCAGATAAAGGCATTTCTGGCAGGCACTAACAGGCTGGAATGCCCTGATGGTCCCTCCCTCGCCCAGCACCTCTAATGCTGTCTGCCTGGGAGCCCTGTGGAAGCTCTGGCTGCCATCAGTGTGCATGTACCTGCTCCTGGTGGGTCTGTGCCCCTCCCTGGAGCTGTGCTTCCTTGTGAGATTCCCTAGATGCACCTGGCTCATCACATGCAATACTTGGGGCTGCTGATCAGCCACTTACCCAGGACCCACAGGAGAGGCACAACCTGCATGAGGGTCACCCCAGTTCCAGGCTTCTTCTCCCCCTGAGGGCAGCTCTGCTTCCATGGCCCCCACAAGCATAACTGCTCTCCTCACATGCTTCTGCTCTGCCAAAAAAAGTGATGCTATCACCTTAGAAAATCTAAACTCTTTTATTAATAGTTCAGAGAAAGTCTTGTTCTAAGAACAGCATCTCTAAGTGTTCAGGACAGCAGGAAATAAGCAGATGAAGTGACACTGGCTGTCACAAGGATGCTAGAGAGGAGGGGAGGGAGGGAAAAACACATACACAAATATAAAGCTATATGGGGAAAAACAAATTTTCTATCCTGAAAGCTTATCACTTCCCAAAGCTGAATTATGAGCCAGATGCTGAGGTGGCTCTGTGCTTGACCTAGCTGAAGCCAGACTTCTCTTCACTGATGACCACCTGTCCAGGGGCAGTGCAGGTGACAAGGGAAGAGGGTGCCTACCAAGGGAGCAGTGTCATGACCCCTAATACTGTAAATTTCCCAGGCAGAACTAATCCAGGCTGCCACAGGCAGTGACAATTAATGGGAAGTGACACAACTGTGGTCTGAAAATGAGGTAACAGAATAGAACTGTCACTATGCTTCCCAGGGCAATGATAAATAATGTCATCTCTGTTTCAGGATGTTCCAGGTGAGACGCAAGCTTTAACCACACAAATTAGAGAAGGAGAATGAAAAGGTATTACACCCAATAATAAAAAGAATTAGGTTATTGTTATATTGCATACATTTGGCTCACATTCTTGCTATGTACCACCTCACTGTGCACACTGAAAATCTCTGTGCTCTTTTCCCTGGCTGGATCCTGCCTGAACAAACAGGCCTTGCTCCATATCTGTGAACATACCCATTCCAACTATTATTTTGCTCTCCACATGGTTGATTCACAATGGGTGGGTGTCACCCCCCAGAATGACACGGAGCAGCTCTGGTGAAAGCAAACTGAAAAAACCCTTATTAAAACATCTGACTCCATATATATACCTTTTTAAAATCCCAGTGTCACTGGAGGGCTACAGTGCCACCTCCTCAATGCCACTGGGCAACCCAACTGTCCCTCAGGTTGCTCGTCCTCCATAAAGGAATGCAAAACAATAAGTTATTTACATAAAGTGCGTGAGAAAGTTTGTGCAAAGAATGCAAACATCAGAAGGCTTAGTAAACTTGAAAAAATCAGGGCAACAGGTGGGCTACAGAGTGGCTACAAGACTCGGTTAATCCTTAAATGTTATTCACAGGATTCCCCATTTCTAGGGAAACTATATTGGCTTCCCTCAGCAGTCAGTTGGTGCAATTATACTTTTCATATACTTTATCCTGTTTTTAAATTCTGAGCTTGTTTAGGTATTTGCTTTTGTCCAGACAATCTTACAGAAATGGGGAGCTATCCAGATTTCATTTTTAAAAGCTAACACTAACACAAGCCTCACAAAGCGTTACATTAATACATACAATGTGTTACATTAATATTTAATTTGGCAAATACACCAATCCCAGAACAAATCATACTATTCATAAAGTAAAATATTCTCCATGCAGATTAGCAGTCCCTTCACACCAGGAGGTTAAAAATGAGTACATTGTCTGCTTCCAAGAAAAAAGGCCTGCAAAATGGTATGAGAATTGAATAATGCAAAATTTGCATTTTTCTCCCAGTCAGCTATGCACATACAAGTGTCTTACAAAGAACAATTACAAGGGCTTCACGTGGCATGCTTAGGTGTATACAGGACAATACTGATTTCTCTTATTTTAATGGAAGCACTTTCTGACTGTGAATTAACTAAAGAGACCATCAGAATCACAGGTCATCTCAGACATGTGAAGTGTCATGAAAAGTGTCATGAATGAAGTGCTCTTTAGAGGCTCACATCTTTTCTGCTTTCCCCTAACAAAGGCAAGCTTAAAGATTAATGTTCCAGTAAGAGCCATAGCAAAATAAACTTCTCACAGATCCATGGTAATAATGTTTACTCGCACTCACAGAAATGAAAGCAGAACCCAGCCAACATATTTTCACTGGCAAACTCCTGAATGTTTTTGCTAACTGGTGTAGTTTCAACTAATAAAAATATTATGACAGCACAAAACATTCATTTATCTGGTATTTAACTAGGCATTAATTTATTTTCAAGTCAAATGTATCAAAATAACAATGCTTGGCACACAAATGTTTCTAGAGAGAAAATCCTAGTAGTAATCATTGCAGAAATAAAGAAAACATACTAATCTCTGGATATCTTGTTGAATACACCAAAAGCAGCTAAACTCTGCTTTTGAATGCACTGAAATGACAATAGAATGCATAAGCATATTGTAGAGGCATCTCCAAGCAGCCTAGAGGCAAAGGCCACAGAACATTTCGGAGTTAGCATTGCACAGAGCAGCTGTCCTGGCTTGGCAGGTTCAGGTGTGTGCTGCAGTGCAGGTACAGCCTGGTCCTCTTTATCCTGCACACATCCCTTGGCCTCAGGATGAATTCATCCAGCGAAATGTAGTGAGGAGTCTGTTGTCAGCTCCCACTCAGCACAGACGATTACACCAACTGCATGGCCTTGCCTTTATCTAAGACTGCAACGAGTTCTCACGAGAACATCTTTTTGTTTGACAGTAGAAATGATTAATATAAATGTTTTCCGGTAGGATAGCCCTATAAGAGCCCAAAAGATCGCGGCGCCGGGTAACCCTTCCACCGACGAGACCAACACAGCATGCTGCGCCCCGACTCGACGGCAGCCCGGACCGACCCCGCACCGCCCGGCGTTCCCAGCTCCCGGAGAGCCGTAAGATCATCCGCAGTTCTCCCCTCCTAGCTCTGGCCATGGGGGTTTACTCGGCACTGCAGCTCGTGCGAGGGCCATAGCCCCAGGCATCGCTCCCAGCCTGCTGCAGGCTGGATCCCCTGGAAACACCGCTCCGGAGCGAGACAGGGAGGGATCCCCTGGAAACACCGCTCCGGAGCGAGACAGGGAGGGATCCCCTGGAAACACCGCTCCGGAGCGGGACAGGGAGGGATCCCCTGGAAACACCGCTCCGGAGCGGGACAGGGAGGGATCCCCTGGAAACACCGCTCCGGAGCGGGACAGGGAGGGATCCCCTGGAAACACCGCTCCGGAGCGGGACAGGGAGGGATCCCCTGGAAACACCGCTCCGGAGCGGGACAGGGAGGGATCCCCTGGAAACACCGCTCCGGAGCGGGACAGGGAGGGATNCTGGAAACACCTCTCCGGAGCGGGCACAGGGCGGAATTCTCCCGGAATCGCCGCTCCGGAGCGGGCTCAGGGCACCGGGAGAGATCCCCTGGAAACACCGCTCCGGAGCGGGCAAGGGGAGGGATNCCGCTTCCCCTGGCTCGGGAACCTCCCGGCTCGGCGGTGCTTCCCTCGATGGGGGCTGCCAGGGAGGAGCGGTGCGGAGCGCGCTCATCGGCCCGGGCCGCTCGCAGAGGCGCTGCTGCGGGGACAGGGGGGGACAGGGAGGGACGCGCCGTCGGGAGCAGCCGTCAGGAAAGACACGGCGGTCCTTCAGGAAAGGGACGGGGAAAAGGGGGTGGGTTTGGGTGTGGGGAGGTGCCTCTTTGGCTTCCCAGCCTCTCCCGGCTGCGCCGCAGTAGGAACGGGATGAGGGCGGCGGGGGGCCCCTTCCCGGGATGGCTGGTGCTGGCATATCGGCAGAGGGCTGTGCCTCTTCTGCAGCTCATCTCTTGCGAGTATCCAGACCCCGAGTGATGGAAATATGCGGCTATTGCACCAAGAATGAAGTGATGAATATTAATCTACTGGGGGGGTGGGGCAGGGGGAGCAGAAAAATCGGATTAAGAAGTTTCTCGCAGCCTGAAGGCTGCCCATTTTATCGTGGGTGACGATCACCACTGGTGATAAATGCCTGATTTAGTGCTTAATAGTATTTAACTAGGTCTAGGGAAAATAGTCCTTCAAGGTGTCAGGAAAAATCAGGAAAATCCACAGATGTCAGAGATTTATGTCCAAAAAGGAGACAATGGAGTCCTGCAACTTTTTTTGAATAAAGGGAGAGAGGCCACTGGGGCAAGGTTTTGGAGAGAGCAGCCTCCTTTAATCCTAAAGTTCCGGCTGCATGTTGCCCTCTTCTTTTCCCCATTGGCTGAGGTAAAAGGAAGGTACAGCCTACCCAAACGAATTACCACATAGTGCCCCTAGAACCTGTAATTTTACCCCGAAGTTTGGAAATTCAGGCTTGTGCACACCCTTATCTGCTTCAGGAGCCCAGCTGTCTGGGCTCTGCAACAAACCTGCTGCAGTAGAGACATTAAGACCCATTTCAAAGACTTTAACACCCACCCATTCCTTCACGCATGGAACTGTTTGTAAAGCCATTAGCTTTCCTCTCAAGGGCATCACCCACTCAAGCCCAGGTGCTGGCTATCGCAGACATGAGGGTGCTGTGTTGGAAAATGCCAGCTCTACAGAGACAGGGCAACTGAGAGGCGTTTTAAAAGATTTTATTCCTTTATCAGTCTCGTAGAATAATAAGAGATGTAAAACTCGACACCGTTCTATCAGAAGCCACCCTATTTCCTGGTTACAATACCTTATGTTTTTCAGCTTATTAGCTTTGCTACACAATGTTGCTAATACTTCTAACACCAACCACCTATTATTTTACCCCACGTGGTCCTGCACAATGCATCTTTCACAATTCTAATTCTCCAAAATATGTGGTCTTTTTGCAAGGCCATCTTTTGGAACTTGTTTCTAGTTCAATCTGTCTCTCAACAATGTCATTTCTATTCCATGGCCTTCCTAAACCAGCACACTGCAGCAATCCATGGTTCTCTGGG